>BTPG01000007.1:71597796-71880296 GCA_036245525.1 Semisulcospira habei
ATATTAAGCTCAAGCATAGACCAATTATGGTCTATGGCTCAAGACAAAATACAAGGGAGGAAACGAACACGCCCGCGAAATGTTAGATGTGGCCGGAAGTATCCCAGCATGCACGGACCTCTTTCGCAACATCTAGAGTTGAACGTTAAACCCTTTAGTAGAGAGCCGTGAAAGATTGGTTATTGGTGTTTAACGCCCAGCAGGCGACTAAGACCATCTCACGGCGGGCCGTGAAAGAGGCCTCTATGCACTGCAGTGCATCCATTGTTTTCTGCCGGGTTACAAAGTAAAGTAGGTTATAGCACTGTCAGGGGAGAGAAATGTGCATGATCGACCAGTGATCATAGATCTACTGTGGCCAAAGCACAAAAAAAAAAAAAAAAAAAAAAAAAGATAGGAAAGAGAGGGGGCGCTAAGAGATTGATTGAAAACAATGCATATGGAAGGCCCCCCCCCCCCCCGAAGGGGGGCGTATCACATATCCACTGTTCCAGCCACTCAGTGCATGGAAATTTAAATCTAGGTCCCCCAAGGGGGGGGGGGGGGTCCAGATATTTAGCCGGTGTGGACAGCTGTTTCGGTCTTGGCGACCTCTTCAGCACACCATCGGCAATACTGGAGGAGGCAGGAAATTCTGCCTACCTGCAATGACAACCACATTTTACTGTGGTGTCTGCAGGGGCATACATTCCATGCCACCACCTAGAGTTAAATTTCCATGCACCCTAAAAGAGAACCTACCAAAAGGAGGGAAGGGGTTGCAGTCGATATTGTAGTAATAAATGAAAAGAAACGGGGAGACTGCCAGTGCTAATATTTTAGGAAGGTTACAAAGTAAAGTAGGTTATAGCACTGTCAGGGGAGAGAAATGTGCATGATCGACCAGTGATCATAGATTATAGGGTGCATGGAAATTTAACTCTAGGTGGTGGCATGGAATGTATGCCCCTGCAGACACCACAGTAAAATGTGGTTGTCATTGCAGGTAGGCAGAATTTCCTGCCTCCTCCAGTATTGCCGATGGTGTGCTGAAGAGGTCGCCAAGACCGAAACAGCTGTCCACACCGGCTAAATATCTGGACCCCCCTTGGGGGACCTAGATTTAAATTTCCATGCACTGAGTGGCTGGAACAGTGGATATGTGATACGCCCCCCTTCGGGGGGGGGGGGGGGGGCTTCCATATGCATTGCTTTCAGTCACTCTCTTAGCGCCCCCTCTCTTTCCTATCTCTTTTTTTTTTTTTTTTTTTTTTTTGTGCTTTGGCCACAGTAGATCTAAGATCACTGGTCGATCATGCACATTTCTCTCCCCTGACAGTGCTATAACCTACTTTACTTTGTAACCTTCCTAAAATATTAGCACTGGCAGTCTCCCCTTTTCTTTTCATTGTTTTCTGCCGTTTTTACTCTAAAGTCGAAGAGAATTACTCGAAAAAATATTGACAACTGAGCAGTGTTTAAACCAGACTCCATTAAATTAGACCTTTTTGGGCGGGGGGAAATACGTACCTATACTCCATAAGCCAGTCTTGGCTACCGTGCCCCCCCCCCCCCCCCCCCCCCCCCACACACACACACACACAATACTCAATAAGATGGGTTTCAAAGTGAGAATGTCCTGAGATGTTTAAGCCATGTTTCCCCTAAAATCCTTAGGAACACACCAGAGATATATATATAGCCGATGGCGCAAGGGTACCCCCATTCACGCTCTTCACTGATCCTAAAGTGAGCCGTGAGAAACATTTTCCTCTAAATAAATCAGAATTTATTACAAGACCCCAGGCAATATTATGTAAGGCAAACCTTCTGCATCCTCAGCAAAAACAGAATGAAACAATATTGAATCTGTGGCTCACAGTGATGGTATTTGTGCACCCAGTAAATGGCCATTTCTGCGAAATCGAAAACAATAAAATAATGTTTCCCATGCCCTCAGAAATTTTGTATACAACTGATAGGTCTTTTTTTTTTTCTTTAAAGGTTTTATTGGTTATGATAGAGTACCACAGTTACTCCCAACCTGATTTTATGATGCTGTGATGCATTTAGGTCCACAGTGGCTGAATCTGCTGCCCTACCCCCATTTTACCAGTACGCATAGGAACGCAAAATGATCCCAAAAAACTGATTACGTCATACTCCTCTGTTTAAATATTTTTGTTTCCAGTTTTCTTAACAAAGTATGCATAATGAGTATAAAAATATGTGATTATTTCATTAATTTCAATGTGACCCATCAATTTAATTGTAACTATTTTGGATTAAGAACATAAAGGGGGGGGGGGGGCGGGGGGAGTCTGTAAACATGGGGCTGCTGCTAAAGCTTCTACTGTCTGGATTTGGAGGCATGATGTACTGATGGCTGAAAGAAAAGACTTCCTCTTCAACAGAATTGCATGATTGAAGTCGACAGCACACTCAGCAGTTTTGTCAAACTCAGGGAAGATGTATCTCAGGGAGGTGACGTGTCTCCGATCCCTTTAATATCCATAAAATATGTGGAACTTTGGACTGTATTCTGATCAAAATGTGACCAATCAATTTGTGTGCTGTTTGTTTATTGGAGAAAAAAAGGCAAATATGATGGACTGAATGAGTGAAACTAGCTGTTTTTTTTAGGAGATATTTTACCTTGCATAAGGCGGGTCTAGTATGGTCTTTTCTTCTCATTTATTTTCGTCTAGAAAGGTGTAAATATGAATATGCGTAATAAAGTTTCATGGTTCCTAACAGGGAAAACAACGTTAAGAAATACTCCAGATAGCTCTAAGAATGACCAATGTTCTGCATCTTGTCAAGCCTGGCATATTTGGTTTTGCAGGGAGTGTTTCACATTGTCGAAGTATCTTGGTACCCTACTACTGGTCTGACCGAACTGGTGTTTGCTTGCGCCAGGTTGTTGCTGCAATTTGCGCGAATGTCTGACCGAACTGGTGTTTGCTTGCGCCAGGTTTTTGCTGCAATTTGCGCGAATGTGGTCCCCACCAGTTTCTTCATTAGAGACTTTTCCCCCGCAACTCTAGCTTCCATGGCTTTGATGTGAGGCCTCCACCTGAATCCAGTAATTTATTTGTTGCCAGTAAAGTTGGCCTGTCTGTCTTTGGTACTGGAAGGTTTCCAGTTTTCAAGGTGACCTCTTCCATCTGATTGAAAGAGATGGTCTAGCTCAGTTTGAGTGGCCATCTTTCAGTCCAGCTGCTGACTCTATTGGCAGCATCTGGATTCTGCAGGATGCTATTTCAGTATGCTCTGCTGCGCTCCACACTGCAAAGTCATCCGCATGGAGGATGTTCGAGATGAACCGTGGTACTGCTGTACTGTACTGATGTCATTAATGTAGACCAAGAACAGCATCAGACACATCACCTCCCTGAGGTACATCTTCCCTGAGTTTGACAAGACTGCTGAATGTGCCGTTTACTATACAGTCTTGCCGTTTTATTAAAGAGGAAGTTCTTCAACGTTTTGCGTTCCTTTTCGTACTGGCAAAATGGGGGTAGGGCAGCAGATTCAGCCACTGTGGCCACTAAATGAATCACAGCATCATAAAATCAGGTTGGGAGTAACTGCGGTACTCTATCCTAAACATTAAAACCTAAAAACACTATCAGTTGTATATACAATTTCTGAGGGCATCGGATAAAACATACGTTTCCCAATTTGGCAATTCTAAATTGGAAAAAGCTATCATTCACCACAAACATAGCATAAAGGATGCCGACTTTCCTCATTTTCTTGCACTTTATGCTCAAATTATTGAAACTTAATAGGTAAAGAGAGGTCAAAATGAAATGGAATAACTTTAGTATTTTTTTTTCTAATTAATTTTGTGTATTTTTACAACTTGGGGGTAGGGATACAAAATTAATCAATGTGGCACTCATAGTAATCACAGCATCACCTAGTCAGTTTATAATGATTGTGACATCCTGTTTGAATAATGTAGGCCTGAAAATGGACTGCCAGTGCTATAGAAAGTGTCTGAAGGCATCTGACACATTATTTTTGTCTTTTTTGGAGATTTTTTTGCGATTTTGCGGAAATGGCCACTTACTGGGTGCACAAGTACCTTCTCTGTGAGCCACAGATTCAATATATTTTATTCTGTTTTTGCAGAGGATGCAGAAGGTGTGCATTAACATAATAATGCCTGATTTGGGCTTCTGGAATGAATTCAGATTTATTTAGAAGAAAATGTTTCTCAAGCTCATTTTAGCATCCAGGAAGAGCATGAATGGGGGTATCCTTGCATCATTGGCTATATTTCTGATGTGTTCCTAAGGATTTTAGGGGAACATCGCTTTAACACCTCAGGACATACTAAGGTACACTTTGAAACCCATCTTATTGAGTACTGGGGCGGGGGAGAGATATAAGAATATACAATTTTTGACCAACTTTCTTTTGGTCTTTAATTACCTTAATTAAACAACCTTAATTAGCTATTTTTTGCAAACATCGCTCATACTCACAGCCTTAAAAAAATCCCGGATCCCTTTTATTGCACTCAGTAAAATGATTTCCAAGAATGACACTCCCATCCCACCCCAAAATAAACAATTATTGGCCAATTTTTTTTGTCTTTAATTATCTTAATTAAACGACCTTAATTAGCTATTTTTCGCAAACATCGCTCATACTGATCACAGCCTTCAAAAAATCCCGAAACCCCTTTATTGCACTCAGTAAAAAAAGATTTCAATCAAAGTCATTGATCTCTAAAACAAATTAAGCTAATTAGTCTATCAATGTTGTAAGCCTTTACATTCCCAAATGTATGCAAATCAGCGACCACTTGCCTAGCCGCTGTTTCCGCTTACGGTATTGTGGAATTTACACCAAATGTGTATTTATGAGTTTAATTATAGCTTCAAAAATTAATATTAATTATTATAAAATAAACCAAGACGAATTACTTCTTCTAAATGATATCTGCGCTGTAGATAACAAAGACTTAGACTTTAAAAAAAGCGCCTTCTCTCTTTAGTTGATTCCGGCAAATCAAAAGCATATCTCGGAAAACAATACACAACAGAAGATATAGAATCTTGCACTGCTGACGAGCTAATTAAACTACATGCCAAATATGAAAATCACATTGGTTCACTAATGACCCATGATTTGAGCCGATCCCTAGTGTGCCTATACACAAAAGATTTGAGTCAATTTTTACCTCTCGATACTGACAGTCTATCACACAATCTCAAAAACAATCCTATTGTTTCAAGTTCAACTGGTAAATTAGCATGCCTTATGTTTTACAAGTTTGGCAATTAACTTGCACCTGTGGTAACCTTACTTGTTACTGTGAGTCATATTGATTTTTCAAAAATAAATTTTAAAGCAGAAGAAAATGGACCAAATGGACGACACCCAGATTACCCCACAACCCAGCCATGTCTTGATGCAGGTTCAAACTGTGACTAAGGCTAAAAGCCCAGGCAGGGTTGAGGCAAGAAAAAGATTAGCTGAATATAACAGACAAAAAAAAAAAAAAAATACAGCTTCAGGCGCTAACAGAAAAGGCTCATGTAACTGACCCGCCGTCACGACCGCCAGCATCGGCCCCGGCACCTGTATCACTACCAACACCTTCACCCTCTCAACAAAGTGAGAGACTTGCAACTGAGTCTAAACCTGAAATAACAAAATATATAGTGGCGGATTTGTTGTTGGATTTGGTTACATAGGTTACCAATTATACAAAAAATACATACCACACACTCAAACAGTGTCCAAAAAATCAGACACTCCAAAAATAAAGCAAGAAGTCTCCACATTACCAGCAGCACCAAAACCTTTTGATTCATTTCTTATGTAGTGAATAAAATTAATATTATAATTTTTGTGACATAAAAAAGATGAGCTATATGGCAACTCTGGCTGTTATTGTTGGGGGAGCTGTTGTTAATGCATTGGCATTTAGTGGATCAAATTATCTCTTTTCAAAGAAGGGTTAAAGATTGAAGTATACGTGTTTTTCTGTTGTTGTTTGTGTACGTTTAAGTTCTGCAGAAGAAATGAGGTGACACAATGAGGCGTCAGAGAAATTAACACAAGCCCAGCAGGATTACGGGAAGCATAGAATAGAGAAACTTGATTTTATCAATGAAAAACTCAGACTGGAAGGTCATGCACAGCATACATTTTCAAATGTTGATAACGCTATCAAAGAATACTACCTTGTTCCTGGCGAAGTTTTGTCTACCCCACAGCCAAAGCTTAGCGATTACTACCAACCAAGCCCAGAACAAAGAAACTGAGAAATAATATTTGTTCTAGTAGGAATGACATTTGTATATTTTACAGGAGTTTTTATTGCTAGAAAAAAGGACCGATGTCGGGGCCGAAGTTAAGCTATTGAAAATATATTACTCTCCTATTGGCTACTGGAAAGGGAAAACCACATTAGAAAAATTACAAGCAGCTGTGGGTAATGATGTCACCCTCGGCCAGGAAAAACAGTGGCTACAAAAACAGGCTATTTGGCAAATATATTTACCTGCTCCACAAAAAATAACAAGAGCCCATTTTGAAAGCACTACACCAAATGACACCCATCAAATGGATCGTTTGTTTCTGCCACATGATACGATTAGAAAAGAAAAGAAAAAAACGATACAGGTATGCACTAACTGTGGTTGACATAGCTTCAAGGTACAAGGATGCCAAGCTCATAACTGACAAGAACGCTGATACTGTAGCCACTGCGTTATCATTGTTATATAGCCAGGGTCCTCTGAAGTACCCTAGGCTTGTTCAAGTCGATGACAGGTCTGAATTCAAAGGCGCCGTTAATCAATTATTTGCGAAGCATGGCGTGCTAGTGCGATGAGGCATACCGAGCATGCACAGATCACAGGCAATTGTTGAGAACTTTAACAAACAATTATCAGAGAGACTTTTAAGTTACCAGTACTCTAAGGAACTCATGCATGATGCGCATCACACTGAGTGGTTTAAGAGATTACTGTCTATGATAAAAGCAATGAATAACGAGGGTCATTTAAAACCCGTCGATGCTATTAAATTGAAAACAATACCGTTAGGACCACCACTAGCGCCTGACACAAGCTTGTTTATGAAACAAGTGAGATATCTGTATCAACCCGGCGAGGCCGAGAATGACGTCAGACGCAGGGCAACTGATCGAATATGGTCTACGTCTGTTCACAATATTAAAAAAATAATCCCTGGCAATCCATCGATTTATTATAAATATGAACCTGCTCCACAAAGAGCATTTGTCAGAGAAGAATTACAGATTATTCCCCCAGATACTGTTACTCATTTCATCAACTAATTCATTAATCAGTTCATCAACTAATTCATTGGCTATTTCTTCAGATAACTTAATCCTGTAATGTCCAGGTGCATAAGCCTTTTCCTTAGTGTGAAACACTCGTTTTGTGTCTCCGACTGCAAGTGACTTTTTATGTGATTGGATGATTTCAAGATTATGTTTATTTGACCTCAGTGACTTGTTTGGATAATCAGGCATTAGTTCTCCATCTAAAACTTGCTTGTAGTGTTCATGGCGGATGTCTTTATATTTTATTGGGTTTTTTTTTCCCTTCTTATTCCTTTGGCTTTGGACTGACTGCCTTTCTGGTGCAGTATGGAATACATTTTTTTTAAATCTCAGTCCAACGTACTCAACTATCGGCACTGCATTTAGTTTGTCTTTAAACTTTCCAGGCACTTTTTTGTTTTGTGTGCTGAACAGCGGGTGATCCTTAGGATAATCAGAAGTGTCATACATATACAACTCTGTTTTCATGTCTTCATAAAAGTCTTCAATAGGCACATCAATGATCATAGAGTCAGTGTCAGTGTATAGCAGATGACAGTCAGGATACTTTGGTTTAAAGTAATCATAGTAAAATTCAAGCATCAATAATTTTGATAACTCAAGTATTTCCATACCAATGAATACTGGCTTGTCCAGTTTAACAATCTTTTTTTTTTTTTTTTTATTGAGTATCACTGCATACAACGATGGATGAAACTCTTTATACCCTGTGTATTGTGGCTTGCCTGTAAGTTTAATTGCACCTGATTCAGTTATGACCAGTCTCACATCTCTGCGGTGAAGAGGATTTTCCATCATCTTCCCAAAAATAATAATAATAATAATACATAGTTCTTGTATAGCGCTGTTCTCCAGGAAAACCCTGGACTCACTGCGCTTGCACAACAGCACACCCTTTCTCTCTCAGACACACACGCACAATTATGCACTACTTTAAACCACCCCATCCCTTCCCCACACGTTACATTCACTTCCTCTGGGATCAGAATAGGTGGCAGTCAGTCAACAGTTAGCTAAATATGAGCTAAGTGTTAAATGCCCGACAAAAAAGAAAAGTCTTTAAGTGAGCCTTGAACTGTGACAACAGGCATTGTTTATAAGCTTAAAGAAGTCTTTGTCAAATACAGTGTTACCATCCCTTGCAAGCGGGGTCGTGTTCTTCATTATGTAATCTTTCATAAAAGCACACTGATCAAAGCTTATGCCTCTGTGAACTTTCTTTAGTACTAACCCATGCCTAATGTAAAACTGCAGCAAGCGATAGTGACAAACGTAATTGAATTTATCATTCAAATTTGGCACAAGTTTGGTGTCTTCTTTTCTGTCTGTCAAACTCATTTTCTCAACAGCCAATGGATAATATTGTGGTAATCATGTAGATGGTGTGGGTACTCCAGGTCTACTTCCAAGATCCACCCTTTTTTATGATTCCGATCATGAGACATAATATAGTTTGTTAATTTTGTTATAGCACACTGTGACAAATCATGCAGTTGAAAGTTTTTCAAGGGCAATAACTCACACATCGCGAATCCGTACAAATAAAGTCCAGGTCATCAAGATATTTGTTGTTGGCTTTGGCATAACTGTTTGTGGCTATACTTATACCGCCTCTTAATCCGCGATCCACCAGTTCACCCATCGTACGATCATAAAACAGGTCTATATATATCTTACTGGATTTTAAAAATGCATCCCATGTCATGCCAGGACTAGTTATGTAGCAAGCCGGGTCAAGACTGTAGTGCAACAAACCCTCTTCATGATAACTTTCAAATACGTCTGCTAGCAAACAAACGTCAGTTTTCAAGTACTGGTCGTGGTAATCACCAATCGTTTCACAATCTAGTTTACCCCATGCATCAAGAGCATGCTGGTATTCAGAGTCGGAAATACCTTTGCCATTTAGTGTAGAATAAAACACCTCTTTCGGAGGCAGACTCCTTTCCTCAAACACAACCCAGTGATCAATGTACTCATAGGGGTAGACACCCTTTCTGATCAACTCTGGCTCAAAATATTTACTTGTTATTGGAAACTCAGTCAGACCTTCTGCCAGACTAGCAAGTCCTAAAGACAAATCAGTGCTGCATTGAGTCATAAAACACTAATTTGTTGCCCAGCCTAAAAGTCAAGTACTTCTCAGTTGTCTGGGCAATACAACTAATTTTTTGGTGTAAGACTCATCTACAGCACACATAATAATGTGTGAATCATACCCTTTGAGATTGTGGGAAAAGATAGATAGTTTGTATGTCTTAGGATATATTTTTAGTTTTAAGTTACATGCACCATGTGCAGCACCTCTGTAACGTCCAGTTATGTGGTCATGATCGCAAACTTTATCATGTAGGGGGTGTTCACAAATCCAACATGTCTCCGCTGTATCAAAATTTAGTTTGTCTTCTTCTGTCATCACCAAAGGTATCTGACACTTTTCCAGATATTAATGTACTACCTGACTATGTAGTTGTCTCATTTCTGTTAAAAACTTAGCTGCTGCATTTTCACCTCTGTAGATAATAGGTTCACAGCTGTGTAGTTTGCCAGATTTTGCACTCTTTAGTTTGGCCCATCAGCTGCTGCTGTGGTATGCGGCCACCACTTCCCGCTGCGAGCAGCCTATCTAGGTCACTGGCTGGCGCCAACTATTCCTTCTATAATCTCTGTAACGGACTACTGATGTGTGATGTGTTTGCCTGTGTTTAATCGTCTATATCGCCTCTTCAGCGCTTTTCTACATGGAACCGTTTGACACACTTGTGTACTGTTGTCTGCTGGTTCCTGTGTTGGTGGTATTATTCGGGTTATGCTTTTATTAAGGGTACACTCCAAGGATAAAGACAGGTACCGTGTTTGTGTGTGACTGAACAATAAGTTATCGAAGCCTCACAGTACTGAGTAGTTCTGAGCATTCATTCTCTATTCGGGAATACTTTTGGCATTGTGTAATCCCTGTGCTTTATGCTCAGCTTTTTAGCCTCCAGTATTCTCTGTGATACTGTTCAGTAATAGTATCAGGTACTAACTCTTGTCTGCTCATTTATATTATCGTGGTTCCTTTGTTCCAAATGGTGCAGTCTAAGGAAAAGACAGTACAGTTATGGCGGGAATACTAAAACATTCACAAGAAATTGTTGCACACACAAAAGCCTTTCACTTTAAAAGTTTAAATTCTCTATGTAGAGTATGTGGAGGAAGGTCAAAACGAAGATTTGATGAAAAACCAATCAAACTTTGTGAAATGTATGTAACTGAACTTCAGGAAATAGATGGAATCACTGAACTAGCAGTCTCCTCTTTTCATAGGAACAAACAAAAGGGACACATAATTAACGAACAACCGGAAAAAGGGCACATAATTCAATTCAATTACAAAAGCTGTATTCACCCCTGAAAGGGAAATTCTAAAAACTGCTAATATAAAGGAACCACCAGTGTGATATGCTTAGGACCCGTTACTTGTGTTCGTGTTGATATAAAGGCCCGTGTGATGTGCTTCAGACCTGTTATTTGTGTTAATGTTAATATAAAGGAACCAGTGTGATGTGCTTAAGACCTGTTACTTGTGTTAGTGGTTATGCATTTATTGTGTAAACCCAAGTGTACGGCATAAACACAGTACACAAATGCTGGGATCAGCATGTTTGTGTTGATCATCTTGATGGACCTAACGGATTACCAGCTTACCAGTTTCTCAGCAGTGGAGCACTTTCGGACGCTAGTGTTGCTCTTGTAGGAATGGAACCCGAATTCTAGTAAGTGATAACAGTAGAGGCTAGAATGCTGCATAGATACATCAACTTTTCATCCCACAGAAAAATGACATGTACAACAGATTGAGCTTGAAAGTTAATGCTTTTATTTTTATCAGTGCATGTTCATTGTATTGCAAATATGAAATGTAACTGCTCTTGAAGGTGTGCTGGTAGCAAGCAGCATGGACATGTTTAGTACGAAGAGAAAGCAAATTTTATCAGCTACAAATTTACACTCATGTTATAATGACATTTTTGAGGAAAAAAAAAACACCGCATTTTGTAAATGTTCAGTTACTAACACTTTTCAGCGTTTCCGCTGCTGTGCACTGGTGGGCGGCTGTCGGCACGTACACATAGTGTAGTGTAATGGAAGAGCACTCCTTTCTAGGACCATGAATAGCCCTTTCACTCTTCCTGAAGAGGTGCGCGCTAACGATTACTTGCCCCCATGCCCGGAAACTGCCACAGATGGCTTATCTTGCACTCAGTGGCCCCCGGTCCGCTCCTAACTAAAAGTGTGGTTCTGCACAGCCATGGGTTCTGTATGCTCACTGTCTGACCTAACAAGAATGTATCCGAAAGAACACACCACTTGATCACTCAATTTTACAGTATTTTACAGTCTTTGGTAATGATTCTGGAACAGGACCCTTATATGGTACAACCAGTGATTCAAAATCAGCATACACTACAAACGGCAGCTTTTGCTGATTCCCATAGTTCTTAAAATATACCTGACTACCAGGATCTGGGTACTGAAGTATTGTTTGAATGTCATCAGCTGACCTACAATGTTGGACATGTTTATGTGCTACTCAATAGAAGAAAACCTTTGTAAACATCTCTTACAAAATTCCTGTTTCCTACCATATTTTGATACATGCCCATGAATTAGACGTGACATATTTCTGATAATTGTGTAATGAAAGTTATCTCCATGGCTTATTAGCAGAAGGTCAACATATTTATTTTCTGGCTGTCCGTAGGTGGGGGCAAATGGTGATGCTCTAATTGGTTGTAACTTGTTAGGAGATTCATTATCCCATACGCACACATTCACAGAAATACCAGGATTTAGTTTTTCAAACAACTCTATATCCTCTACCTTAACAGGGAATTGTATACCACTAAAGTTGAGTTCATTTACAAATTTGGTGTAATTAGATACATGCTCAGGTTTTGTTTTTACAAATTGTAGTTTAGCAAGCACACACCACATAAAACAGAGATTATCTTTGTTCTGAATACTGACAACAGCCTTTTTGTTTGCAACCTCAGCTGGCAGTAGCAACCATGATTTGCCTAATATAGGATGATATCTTGACTGTCTCAGTTGTAGTTCATGTACAGTGGAGTCCGCTTAACACGAATTTCTGGGGACACGGAAAATCACTTCGTGTTAAACGTATTTCGTGTTAACCAATATGGCCTCAAAATTGATCACGGCCCTCCCGGCAAGGAAAAAGTGTGTAAGAGATGCGTGCATGAATGAGTACGAGGTTAAAAGTGCACATTATCATACTAAATATGCTTACCTTACCTTCAGCTTGCTAGGAAAACACAAGGAGATGTGTACAGCTCACGTATTTAATGTAAAATCCATCAGGTAAAATCCATAGTAAAGTAAAAGCAACACAGGCTGAAGTACAATCTGGCATCGGTAAAAGCAACACAGTCAAAGTCATTTAAAAAAACGCCATAATCGAAGTCTGTCTTGCGTTATTGACAGCCCGTGTAGAGAGACAATCGTGGATCGACTTCTGTTTTACTTTGGGGGTAGCCACGATCGGTGGTTAACTGAAGTGAGGGTGTGTTGGGTTGTGTTGGTACAATACAGTTCAGAACTCTAGCCAATGAGAAGACGGATTACAACAACTGAAGGCTATTCAGCCAATCACAGGCTAGAGTTCGTTCTGATCTGTGTCGTGTACTACAGCACGTGAGTGACACGTGCTGTGCCCCTTTCATGAATTGGTTTTCGGTGTTTGAGACTGGAATCTGTGTTCGTGTTAAACAGGTGAATAATAGTGAAATTGCTCTGGTTGGGAACCGAAAACAGCTTCGTGTTAAGCAAAATTTTGTGTTAAGTATTTCGTGTTATCAGTGAAATTTTAATACAGAATAAGAAGGCCGTTGGCCGGGAATGCAAAAATGGTTCGTGTTAACCGGAAATTTGTGTTAAGCGAGTTCGTGTTAACTGGACTCCACTGTACATATCCTTCATGCCAACCAGACCCTTGCATTCTTGCTATATCAATTGCTTCAAGAAAGTCAGGCAACAGTTTGTTTTTAAACACTTTCTCCAATTCTTTTTTTGAATTAACTGTGTGTTGTCTCGTTGATATATACGATACGATCACTTCACCGTCTACCCTGCTAAATTCTATTTTAGCAAAAACCTGAATCTTTACACTACCTGAAAGAAGATTATGTTGTATGACATAAAGAAGAGTTTTCTATCGATTAATAAACATTGTAAGTATGGAAGTGTTTGATATAGGCAAGTCTGTTGTGTTAAACACGTTTCTTAAGCTTGAAGGGCTTGAATGGCTTGGAGGGCTTTGCACATTGTCATTCTTTTTATTTGTCTGACAAAATAATAAATAGAAAAAAAATTACAGCTTGTGTAATACCAGACAGAGAAAATAATAACAAAAAAATATTACAGCTAGAGCCACTAGCGCTGCATGTGTATTACCATTTCATTAACTGTAACACTGGCAAAATACAAATTTAGTTAGTATAGTTGTTTACTATATCATTACACACTGCCTCAAACCAAACACTGTAATATTTATTAACACTAAAAGTTTGTATCTTAATATTAACAGTTATTTTTTGTATTATTGATGGCCTAAATAGATGATTGGCACCCAAAGTTATATTACCTGACATGTACAGTGTTGCCGGTGTAAAAAATATATTTCCAGGTGGCTCTTTTTAAAGCTGGTTCACATATTGAATGTCTTTAAAGTAGTATGTGATATCAATGATTTGACCAATAGGCCAATTTTGCCCCATTTCTCTGTCTGTCATTTTTATGACCAAAAACAAAAATATAAATTAATTTACTAATCCATACCCAGTGGGCTGATCTGTTTTTAAGATAAGCTTTAGATACTTAGTCAATTTTAGTTGGTTTTTCACATCGTCTTGTTCAAGTTTGTTGGGTATGACATCATTCTCTCTGAGATAGTCTTCAAAGCTGTCATGATCTTTACAGTAAAACAAACAGATAAACTTTAGTTGCTCTCGAAAATCTTTCAGTACAGCATTATATTTTTGCGTGAGAATCCAGATACTGACGTTTGTGTGCATGCCACTGAAGGCAAGTTCTGCTAGAGTGTTTCTTTTTTGACAATGTCTTTCTCTGCTGAACAGTCATCAACAATAAACAAAATTGGCTGTCCTTGAAATTGCTTGTAAAAATACTATAGATAGTCATTCAATTTTTTTCTCAGGGTCGACTAAATAAATGTTGTTGTCAGTCCAAATGAATAAACGGTTGTGATAAGTTTTGTTGTGTTTGATCATTGGACAGAATATCACAATGTTTTCGAAATGACAGATGTATCTTGTTAGTAAGAGATTAAGAACAAATTTTGTTTTCCCACAGCCTGTGGCACTACAAAACAAACCACAGTGTGGGTTGAGTGTCATCAAGTTCATTTTAAAACACAATATAATTTTAATACACATGACCACTTAGTCTGCTTTCTTGAATATTTAGTTGAGCGTCGTAAATCAGATACAAATATGTATTTATTGCTCCTACTGTTTCACTTCTTTTTGGTATTTGAATTGTAATTCCGTCACTGCCGTTTTCAACAATACGTCCTGACCCGTGTAGGTAGTCATCGTCTGTACTACGCAAGTCTAGCCAAAGTGCATACTTGTCTGTCAGGTATTTACCAATTCGTAGTCATACAGATGTAGATCTTTGCATGCCATGTTTGCTGGTTTTTCTCTAAGTCTTCCACCCGCCCATTTTATGATCTCGTCATAGTGCTTGTAATGTAGCATGCCTGAAGCATACACTTGATTTGGATGCCCTTCGATTATACAGGACAAGTGTGTAATCTGTGGATTGTAAAAATTTTTCTGAATCCCTTTTGTATGGACTTCCTGGTTCAATAAACAACAAAAGTACACCTTTCAGTGACCTGGCAGGTGTGTTCAAGTTGATGTTCCACATTGTATCACATTTGTCTTTGTGCATTAAACTGTGTCTTATCACACAGTCATAATAAATTGGAAGTCTTGACTGGTACTGATTTTGAATTAGAGTAGCTAAATGAGCGTGTGTGACAATTTCATATTCCAAGGAGATGTTAGAGATCTTGTATGTTGCATTGAGATCGGATGATCTGATAACTTTGGAGTAGTCATTAAAGGTTAGTTCAAAGCTTAGATGGTCATTCAGTGCTCCTTGGTAATAAAGCAAATGAGCTGTTAAGATTTCAAATTCAAGTGGAATGTAAAATCTACTTCCGTATGTTTCTGCAATAATAATGTCCTCAACTGCTGTTGTTGATTTATCGCTTGCACCGATTCTAAGTTTGGCAATGTTATCAGACTGTATGCCTTGGTAAACACGGTCTTTTCTCTCTTCTCGTGTGAGCCAAAGATCTTTGTAGCAGTAAAATACATCGGCATCATCAAGACTAAACACTTCCTGACCTTCTAGTTTAACTTTAATAGTTCTAATAATTGCTCTTTAAAGGTTGTCAACTAGTGTTGTGTTTGTGTCTGGTTCTGATAAAAGTTCAATATTAAAGCAAGGCATGCACTGCCAGGAACAATAACGTCACTGGGCCCTAGGTTCGGAAACTTGACAGTAAGAGTTTGGTTTTGATCTATGGTGCTAGGGTTGTTTGTGATGACAATTGATTGCCTAATGCCCTTAACCCCAAGAGGTTCACATAGTTTTCTGTACGGGTCTAACTTCGATCCGTAGGACGATGTCATTTTATTATGCAAAAATAAAAAAAATTAATTAATAAAAACAATGGCAGTGGGAGGATTTGACATTGATAATGTAATGGATTGACTGATTGATTGTACATTGCTTAACGTCCCGACAGCAACAAGGCTTTCTCAGGACGTGCCTGCACTGCTTGTGAAAAAAAAACTAAACAGAAAATTGAATGTATGTCGCCAGCCGGTCAAATACGTTAAATAAACCTACAACATGGGGCCTAAATAAAGCTAAGACCATTTAGCAACACACATCCAACATCAAGAGCTACAGGCAGTGCAGACAGTTGGGAGAGTTTTAAAAAGACAAATACAGGTGAATGGACCAAGGGTAGACAGAAACACATGCCCCAGAATAGACACGTATGACTTTGATAATAGTACAACAGATATGTCTGGTACAAGGAATACTTCTAGTCTGCAACAGGAACTTTTAGAAAGTACAACAGGTATGACAGGTACAAGAGATACTATTAGTTCGAGTACTATTAGGCCACGTCATGAAGTGTTAAAAACCAAAGTGGACGCGTTTTATCATAGTGTTGGTGCCCGTCCAGTCGCCATAGATTAAAATCAGTTTGACTATGATGGTGGTCACTTATTTATAAATACTGCTGACAGAGGTAAAATAAATCTAACCTGAAAAACAACAAAAACAGGTTTAGATCTTTAAATACAATCAAAACTGATATCGGTGGAGAGGTAGCTCGGCAGCATTACCTTGGAGTTGGTAGTGAGAAGATACCACCTAAACTTGTTACTGCTCTTCATGATGTGCAAACAAGGGTGCCAACAGTACAAGAAATTGAATTGATGAAAGAAAAAAACAAACTGCCATAAATAGCAAACAAGGTAGTACAAGAAACCTCATTTACAGAAGGACAAATAAATAAGGCTATGGAAACAATAGTTGACTCTCCTTTACCAGTGCGGGAATTAATGGGGTTAAATAAATCACTGCAGACAGAGGTGAGCTGGTGAATAGTGTAGCCTAGGTGAGCTTCATAATCGCATAGAAATGGAAAAGGAAAAACTAGTTACAGCAGACAATGGGAATTATGACAATGAAATAAAAGAAAGAAAACAACACAGATTAAAGTATTTGCAGGTAGAAAGATCAGTGTGATTGAAATTGGAAAAGAAAAACTGAAAACAAAGGTCAACAGGATTAGAGAAACTATTCAAAAAATACTTTGCAAAGGCACAACTTTGGCTGAGAGATTGAAAACACTATTCAGAGAGCAGGGTATCACAATTGCAAGTTTAATTACTGCTCTTGGCTTTATTATCAGTACCGTTGTAATGGCTGTAACAGGAGGACCTGGGGGTGGTCCAGGCCCTCCAGGTCCGGATCCTCCAGCTCCGTCAGACCCAAAAGACTTGCAGTCATGTGTAAAGGAACAACTGTCGCATATTTCAGACTTGCTTAAGAAATTGGCTGTAAAAGCAATGGATGCTTTGCCTGGCATAATAGGGAGTGTTGTCAGTTGGATGATCAGTACTGCAGGATAGGTAGTAGGGTTTATGGCGGAGCATGTGTGGGTCTTTTTGGTGACAGTAGGAGGGTTAATATCGGGTTATTTAATGAAACAAGTAAAGAAGTAATATCCCTAATCCAGTAAGGCTTATTACCAAAGCAGTTCTCTCTGACTCATGTGTGATTACTGGAGGGGCTGGGGTTATTACTGGTTGTACTGGTGCCGGGGTCGGTGCCAGTGCTGTTACTGTCTGCACGGGTGATGGCGCAACTAGCGTTACTGGCATTATTAATGGTTTTAGTGACTGTAGATGTGTGGTTGTTGGACCCAAGTTTACTGATTCATTGAGTCCTAATTTTTGATCAGCACCTGCAACAATTATTTCATTATTATAATTTTTTATTGTCCCCATTTGGAGTTGAAGTTCAGATGGCAACATGTATAACCCAATGCCACTACAAAGTCAACTTTTGATCTGGCATATCTGAGAATGTCTTGGTAGTGTTGTATGCTTGATGGGAGATCTACTACTGAATTTATTGAGTCTTCAAGGTTTGCAAGAAATTGTTTTTATGCTTCAAATTTGCCACTCCCGTTTAAGATGTTTGATTTAGTTTGAGCTTGTGCTCCTAGTATACACCACACATACGTTCTGATAGATTCATTTATGCGTTCGACTCCTGCTTGAGTAAACCTGTCACTCCTATCTAAGACAAATGTGGTCCAGGCATTAGACTGTTTTTGTTCTATTGAGCCTAACCACACTTCAGATTTTGATGAGAATGAGGTGTAACCGGGGTAGTAATCTTGAGGGTATTGTCTGTGACTCATAGCATAATATAATGTTCCCATGCCGTGGTGATTATCAAGTTTTTGTGTAAAGTCATAGTTAGAGCCGATGTTAAATTCATTACAGATGCGTTCAAATGCTTTCATATCCATGGGGTTATTAAAATGGTTAAAACTAGATTCAGTGGGCAGTGGGATATGCAGTTCTGACAGTATTCTTCTAAGCTGATAATATGTGTGGAAACGATAGATAGACCTAATCAGTTTGTTTGAGTGATTCAAATGGACTGTAAAAGAAACACCGCAGCCTGTAGTTAAGCATAGTATAGCAAAGTGAAGCTGGTTTTGGAACATCCGTAGTGGACTTCAGAGCCCCTTTCTTGAGTTTAAATCATCTGTAATTGGAGGGTTTATGTACTGATCATAAGGATTTGGTCCTCGCGCTATGACCATATGGCGTTGAGGCGCGTCCCCTGGGTGGTGGATAGGGGGTCCCTCGCGAGAGGGGTGCACCGAATGAAATAAGGTGCCGTGAACCAACATGGTCTAAGGGAAGGTGACCCTGACAGAAAACCCCTGGTCCTCCTAGTAAGGGGGTTGGGCGTGGGGGTAGCTTCCCCACCCTGCAAAAAAGGAAATAGCTACAAAAACGCCGACGAAAAGACAAACAGTAATTCCTTTCCTGGAGGAGGAAGGTTCTTCTACCAGAAGATTTATGACGTCCTGTGGTGAAAGCCGGAAGTCTTCGGAAGCCACAGGACTAAGCCGCCTCTCTCTATCCAGGGACACAATCATGGGCACATGGAACGTCAAGACCATGTACCAGAGCGGCAAGGCCGCCCAGATAGCAGCGGAAATGCAAAAGTACAACCTTTCCCTGCTAGGTATCAGTGAAGCCAGATGGATGCAGTCTGGCCAGAAAAGGCTGTTAAAGTGGGGAGATGATTCTGTATTCAGGTCATGAAGAGGAGAATGCCCCCCATACAGAAGGAGTAGCATTCATGCTGTCACCAGTGGCACAGAGAGCACTGATGGGCTGGGAACCTCTTGGGCCACGAATTATCACAGCAGCCTTTAGAACCAAGAAAAAGCTCAAGCTGAACGTCATCCAGTGGTATGCACCCACTAATGACAGTGATGAGGAAGAGAAACAAGAGTTCTATGACCGACTTCAGAGTGCTGTGGACAAATGTGCGGAGCGCGTCATCACCATCGTCATGGGCGATTTTAATGCCAAAATAGGGGAGGACAACACCGGATATGAAGAGGTGATGGGAAGACAGGGACTAGGGGAGATGAGTGAGAACGGGGAGAGGTTTGTAGACTTTTGTGCTCTAAACAGACTTGTCATTGTAGGCAGCATCTTCCCACACAGAAGAATACACAAAGCAACTTGGGTCTCACCTGACCATACTACAGAGAACCAAATAGACCATATCTGCATTAGCAAGAAATTTAGAAGATCCCTTCAAGATGTTCGAGTGAGGAGGGGAGCAGATGTCGCCTCAGACCACCATCTGCTTACCTTAAGAATAAAGCTCAAGTTAAAGGAAAGCCGCACAGAGACAACAAGAAGACAGCGCTATAATGTAGGCCTCTTGAGAGAGACTGGAGTGAGAGAAGAGTTCAAACTGGTGCTGTCCAACCGGTTTCAAGTGCTACAGGAGCTAGTAAGTGAAGAGGAGGAGGTCACCACAGAGCAGCAGTGGAAGGCAGTTAGAGAGGCACTGAACTCAACCTGCAAAGACACTGTAGGGTTCAGGAAACACCATCACAAGGACTGGCTGTCAGCACAGACCTTGAAGAAGATAGAAGTGAGGAAGCAGAAGAAAGCAGTTGTCAACAACAGTCGCACAAGAGCAGCCAAAGCAAGGGCACAGGAGGAATACTCGGAAGCCAACCGCGAGGTGAAGAGGAGTATCAGGGCAGACAAGAGGGCCTACACAGACAGCCTGGCAGCAGAGGCAGAAAAGGCAGCAGGCAGTGGCAACATGAAACAGCTCTACGACATTACCAGAAGATTGTCGGGCAAGTATGGCCATACAGCAAGACCAGTAAAAGACAAAAAAGGCAAGCCTATTGCAGACAGAACAGACCAACTCGACAGATGGGCCGAGTATTTTGAAGAGTTACTGAACAGACCCAGCCCACCCGACCCCGCAGACATCCAGCCAGCAGAGACCGACCTACCCATCAGCTGTGACAGACCCAGCCGGGAAGAGATCAGAAGAGCAGTGGCATTTTTGAAGAACGGCAAAGCAGCAGGGCAAGATGGCATCCCAGCGGAGTCTCTGAAAGCAGACCTAGAGACAACAGTGGAGATGCTGTACCCACTGTTTGGAAAGATCTGGGAAGAGGAGGTGATGCCGGCTGACTGGAAGGAGGGGTACCTAATCAAGCTTCCCAAGAAAGGCGACCTCAGCAAGTGTTCCAACTACAGAGGAATCACCTTGCTGTCAGTACCAGGAAAGGTCTTCAACAGGATCATCCTGGAGAGAATGAAGAGCTCCGATGACCCCCAGCTGAGAGACCAGCAAGCAGGATTCAGGAAAAACCGATCATGTACAGACCAGATCGCCACTCTCCGCATCATCGTGGAATAGTCTCTGGAGTGGAGCTCCCCGCTGTACGTCAACTTTGTGGATTACGAGAAAGCATTTGACAGCGTGGACCGAGAGACTCTGTGGAAACTCCTACGACACTATGGTGTACCCACAAAGCTCGTCCGCCTGATCAAGAGCAGCTACGATGGCATGACATGTCACGTGATCCATGAAGGGCAGTTCACCAGGGAGCTCCAGGTCAGAACCGGTGTCAGGCAGTCTGCTGTCTCCGTTCCTCTTCCTACTGGCCATAGACTGGGTCATGAAGATGACCACAGAGCACAGACGAAGTGGAATACAGTGGACACTGTGGACACAGCTTGACGACCTCGATTTTGCAGACGACTTGGCATTACTGTCCCACACTCATCAACAAATGCAGGACGAGATCACGAGGCTTGCTGACATCTCGTTCCAAGTGGGCCTCACCATTCACAAACAGAAAACAAAGACAATGAGGCTGAACGCAACCAGGGAAGAACCAGTCTTGCTTGCTGGCACCCCGTTGGAGGAGGTGGAGTCCTTCACCTATCTTGGGAGCATCATAGACAAAAAAGGCAGCACTGATGCAGATGTCAGAGCACGAATCGGTAAAGCCAGAGCAGCCTTTCTCCAGTTGAAAAAAGTGTGGAGTTCCAGAGAGCTGTCACAACACACCAAAGTACAGATCTTCATAAACAGTTGCCTTAGAAGAATTTTGAAAATCCACTGGCCAGATAAGATCAGCAACGTCAGGCTCTGGGAGAGAACAGAGCAGATAACAGCAGAGAATGAAATTGGGCGAAGAAGATGGGGATGGATTGGTCACAGTCTGAGAAAGCCAGCTTCCATTATCACTAGGCAGGCATTGTCATGGAACCCCCAGGGAAAGAGGAAAAGAGGTAGGCTGAGAAACTCCTGGCGTCGAGACCTCCAAGCAGACATCAAGAGACTGGGAACCACCTGGAGTAAAATCGAAGGAGAAGCACAGGACAGGAGTCGCTGGAGGTCTCTCGTTGACGGCCTATACCTGGGTAGGGGTGACACGCGTAAGTAAGTAAGTAATAAGGATTTGGTACTTTTACTTGAAATAAATCTTCTTTGATTGCGTCAAACACAGCTATATCGAGCTGATTTAGTTGAATTATTTTCTGATCATAAGTCGGTGCGACATTGTACTTGGCATCTACGTTAAATTAAAACATGTTTATAGTAACAATTGTTGGCGATTTAAATTCCATTGTGCTTTTTATATGTGATAATAAAAATGTTTATTAGTTTAACAAATCTTGATACAAACAAACCAGTGTGGTTAACTAATGGGATTGATAATTGTGATGGTAACAAGGTTGTAGCTATCCATGAAATGTTCTACACTGTAAAGTGGTTTAATATAGAAGATGATACAAGTTATTTTGTATATGGAACTCTTGATGGTTTAAAGAGGGGTGATGCTTTACGATCTGGGTATTATGACTTTTGTACTTTAGCTGAATGGCTACAAAATGAATTTAAAATAAAAGCAACTTTAAATCCAGCTAACTTACTTGTTACAATTGAATTTCCAAAAGGTAGTCAGTATTCATTATCAGATAGACTTGTAAGGCTACTTGGTTTTTTTAGGCCAAGTAATAATACATCCAGATGAGGATTGGACATTATCAGTCGAAGGTCTATTGACACCAAATAAACGAAAAGTAACTGGAAGATATCCTGTTCATTTGGCAGTACACACAGTATTTAATGTTGATTTGAAAGAACTAAACACAACTGAAAATGTACACAATGGAAAGCCTGCAACTTTGTTAAGATGCTTGCAGACTGGAAATGCTCCTTATTGCGATAGCATGTTGTTAGATTTCCTAATTTGCAGTTTAAAAAATTAGGTTCCAGTTTCTTTGAATCACTGTGTTTATCTGTAACTAATCAGGATGGCAAACCAGTTCTGATGCATGATTTTAGTGTTGTCTTGGAAGTTAAATAAATTTTATTTTTGCTGAATAAAAAAAATGAGTGTTGGTCCAAAATAAAAAATTATACCAGTTGCCTGTGCAGTAATAGAGTTGAAAGATTTGGCTGATGTGCAGGGTTTTGATTAAAAAAAAAAAAAAAAAAAAAGAGAGGTAGGAGAAGTGTATGGTCTTGAACTTGATTCTTTTGGGTTGTACAAGCGGAAAGTAATCGATGACTTAAAAGATGTAGCCGAAAACCGTTTGCTAAACTTGTTCAACTTCGTGATGTTACTGTACTGCTTGTGCATAGTCTTGTAAATAATGTGCTCTACAACTTAAAACATGTGGGTAATAAGTGGGTAGTTGTTCCTGCACCTGCCACTGCACAGCTTGCACCCACAATTGACTTGGGACATAAAGTTTGAATTTATTAGTCCTTATGTATATACTGATGAAGGAGCTTTAGTATTTAGGAAAGTTATTAACTCTGGGCCGTTGCTTGTGAGTCTTGTTCCGAGCTTTTCTGAAGACAACAATAGCAGAGATAAACTAAAAGTGCAGGAGTATGAAAAATGGAGGTATCTTCTTACAAATAGAAAGGGCAGATCAGATACTTCTGTTGTGTTTGTACCAGCAAATTTTACCATAGCTAGAGAAGCGACAATAGTATTTGAAATTATCATGAGGTCTTTGGATGCTGCCAAAGAAGCAAATATCGCACAGGGAATCAAACTTACGTGGAATGACTTGGTAGCAGAATCCGCAAAGGTCTTTATTGCTATTAGAAAAGGCACAGATGTTGAAGTATCGAGCAGTAACGCAGCTGTTAAGGTAGTAGTAAATAAAACAACTCTAGTACTTCTAAGTTACATAAACTTGGAACACATAGATCTTGTTTTGTTTTATTACGCTACCAAATTGTATAGCCTTGAAGAGCTACAAATTGTAATTGCTGAATAAATTAAAAAAAATTGTCATTAAAAAATGGTAAACTTGTATCCGCAAATACCGCTTGCGTCGACTGAGCCGATTGTGCCCGATAAAACATTGCAGGCAGACTCATTCCGATTAATAAATATTACAGATGCGTTGAAGTATTTGGAAGGTGAAGAAGAAAAATACTCATTTGTAAAAGATGATATAGCACAGTTTTTAATTCTGTACAAAACACATCAATGGCTGTGGGTGTGGTTTCAGGTGGTTTATCTGCTGGTGGCATTGCATTGTTCGCAACGGGAATTGGTAGTACCACAGGAATTGTTATTGAAGGTGTTAGCATTGCCACATGCCTGGTAAGCTTTGGTTTGGAAGCCCTTAACAAAAGATTTCATAAGAAGTTACAAAAACATGAAGCGTTGAGTACTCTTGCTGGTGCAAAGCTGAGTAGTATGAAACTTATTATCAGTAAAGCTTTGGAGGACAATAAAACTGACGATGAGTTTAAGGGAGTGCAGGATGATTTGACCAATTACAAACAACAGAAGTCTGAAATTCAGAATAAGATGTGTAGTCAACCCGTGAATGTTGAAGAACTAAAGGCTAATTTTTAGAGGAAGGGAAGAAGATTGGGGTAAAAGAGACCACAGAAAAACTTCAAGGTCTTTTAAGCAGGTAAAAATCAGTTTTGGTAATCGTTCATTATTTTTGTCATACGCTTCACAGAGAGATGACACGCCACCCACACCTGTCTATTTAGCCCCATCCGCTCTGCCACAGACTATTACTGAGAATTTTTTAAAAATTTGCTGTCCATGTAACTTGGCAAAATTGTCCGAGTAAGTTGTTGACTGGAGTCAAGTTCTTGTAAGAACTTATGACAAGACACTGTCAAGTTCTTGTACGAACTTATGACAAGACATTGTCAAGTTCTTATGACAACTAACTAATAAGTTCTATGTTAACTAACTTTAAAAAACCTGTAAGGTAACCTGCAACCTGTAAGTAATGTATGTAGTTTATTTGATAAGTGACAGGTGACACTCTTGCCAGTGCTGATATCAACTCTTGCTAGTAGACAGCAAAGGGGTAATTTAAGGTTGTGCTTTGGCCCTGCTGAAAGCAAACCCCTTCCTGGTATTGAAAAGCGGCCACGCGTGACACTAAATCGGGAGAGGGCTTAGACCTCTCTGCCCTTCCTGGTTAAAGCAGACACATTAAAAGGTGCTTTCAAAGGGGCCACCGACCCTCTCAAAAACACTCAAGCTGCTTTAGAAATGTGAGAGCTTTCAGACACATTAAAAGGTACACAAACCATGGGGAATCACTCAGCAGTGGACAGACAAACAGTTAGATCCCCTGCCCCCGCCTATCAGGCACCCAATCACCAGCCCACAGAGAAATACGCAGGTATAGAACAAGACGATCATTTGCATCCTCAAAAAGAATGCATCAGGACTCTTATATAACCTATGTCTTTCTCCGGAACTTAGGATTGATTGATTGATTGATTGTACATTGCTTAACGTCCCGACAGCAACAAGACTTTCTCAGGACGTGCCTGCACTGGTTGTGAAAAAAGAAACTAAACAGAACATTGAATGTATGTCGCCAGCCGGTCCAATACGTTAAATAAACCTAAGACATGGGGCCTAAATAAAGCTAAGACCATTTAGCAACACACATCCAATATCAAGAGCTACAGGCAGCGCAGACAGTAGGGGGAGTTTTAAAAAGGCAAATACAGGTGAATGGACCAAGGGTAGACAGAAACATATGCCCCAGAATAGAGGAAAAACCCACCCTGTGGGGCTGACCAGGGTGACCCTGGGAACTAAAAAGTAGTTACCCCACCCAAGTCATCCAGGGCAGACCCGGGTGGGGCCGGAACTTAGGAAGTAGGCAGGAGAAACATACATACACAAACACGAAGGTGCACTACTATATGTGGTCGGGTAAATACCCTGATTTCCCACAGTAGATGCACAGAACATTACACAGCAATGTAACGATACAAATTTGACTCAAGTTATAGATACTCACAAACCAGATAGGTGAGGCTAGCGCTGGCAGAATTGTACACAAACCCAGGGGAATCACTCAGCGCTGGACAGACAAACAGTTAGATCCCCTGGCCCCGCCTATCAGGCACCCAATCGCCAGCCCACAGAGAAATACGCAGGTATATAACAAGACGATCATTTGCATCCTCAAAAAGAATGCATCTGGTCTCTTATATAACCCATGTCTTTCTCTGGAACTTAGAAAGTAGGCAGGAGAAACATACAAACACAAAAATGAAGGTGCACTACTATATGTGGTCGGGTAAATACCCTGATTTCCCACAGTAGATGCACAGAACATTACACAACATTGTAACGATACAAACTTGCCTCGAGTTATAGATACTCACAAACCAGATAGGTGAGGCTAGCGCTGGCAGAAATGTACACAAACCAAGTGGAATCACTCAGAGCTGGACAGACAAACAGTTAGATCCCCTGGCCCTGCCTATCAGGCACCCAATCACCAGCCCACAGAGAAATACGCAGGTAAAGAACAAGACGATCATTTGCATCCTCAAAAAGAATGCATCAGGTCTCTTATATAACCCATGTCTTTCTCCAGAACTTAGGAAGTAGGCAGGAGAAACATACATACACAAACACGAAGGTGCACTACTATATGTGGTCGGATAAATACCCTGATTTCCCACAGTAGATGCACAGAACATTACACAACAATGTAACGATATAAATTTGCCTCGAGTTATAGATACTCACAAACCAGATAGGTGAGGCTAGCGCTGGCAGAATTGTACACAAACCAAGGGGAATCACTCAGCGCTGGACAGACAAACAGTTAGATCCCCTGCCCCCGCCTATCAGGCACCCAATCGCCAGCCCACTGAGAAATACGCAGGTATAGAACAAGACGATCATTTACATCCTCAAAAAGAATGCATCAGGTCTCTTATAATTATAACCCATGTCTTTCTCCGGAACACATATAGTAATGCACCTTCGTGTTTGTGTATGTATGTTTCTCCTGCCTATTTCCTAAGTTCCGGAGAAAGACATGGGTTATATATGAGACCTGATGCATTCTTTTTGAGGATGCAAATGATCGTCTTGTTCTATACCTGCATATTTCTCTGTGGGCTGGCGATTGGGTGCCTGATAGGCAGGGGCAGGGGATCTAACTGTTTGTCTGTCCAGCGCTGAGTGATTCCCCTTGGTTTGTGTACATTAAAAGGTGCTTTCATAGGGGCCACCGACCCTCTCGAAAACACTCAAGCTGCTTTTTTGAGGCGTGTGCCACGGATTAAAGCTGATGCCATATAAGCAAAAAAGATAACAACACTTGGCAGTGGGCTATTAAAAGCAAACACCTTAATAAAACTTTTCCTGCTCTGTGTTAATTAATTTCTGTGACAGAAAAAAATGGTAAAAGTCCCAATGGCGACCATTTTTTTCCCCACACCCTCGCAGGGAGAGGTTATATCACAATTTACCTCTCCTGCGAGGGTATTGTGGTATGGTCAGGACATTATGGTGTTTCGTCACACCCCGACGGGGATATTTGCTTTATTCATTTGCCTGCCTTGTGGTGTCAGCAGTATGTCTGGTGATCGCTCACCCTCGGACTTACAGTTATTTTTGGTTTTATTCATTTGCCTGACCGGTGGCGTCAGCAGTAGGTCTGGTGATCGCTCACCCTCAGACTTACAGTTATTTTTTGTTTTATTCATTTGTTGCCCACCTGGTGATCGGGAAGCTCACACTCGGTCTTATGGCCAGTTATCAAAACAAAATGTTGGGGATCCCCAAAGGTGATTCAAACCTTGTCACACGTGAAAGAGTAAGAACCTAGGTTTTTGTGCACACTTACTCTTACGTGTGTTCCAGCGGTCGCACCACCAGGCCACCCGCGGGCCCGAGAAAATGCTGTGATTTTTTAGTACTTAATTGTAGGCATTGTGACGTCAGCAGTGCACACGTGCGCATTGTGTCTCGCCAGCTTGTGTTTGACTCGCAGAGGCCTGTGGCGCTTCAAATATGCTGACTAATTGTACAGCCGATTGATCTGAGAGCATTGTTAGTAGACAAATTAACCTTGTTTTAGAGGGTTGATACAACATTCTTAATTAAAATACTATAATTTTTCTATCTCCTCTCTCAGAGGTGAAAGTAAAAAAACAAGACGGCTAAATCGGAAATTTCCATTTGACTAGCAATATGATGTAGCAAGGGGTGCAACTCTTCCAGTTGTTTGCATGCGACCAAAAGTTAGCTCCCTGATTTTTGAGAAATGGCGTTATTAAATCACTGTTATCTATGAGTTCAAAAACCAATTTAGAAATGTACCGAGTGTACTGATAAAGTCATAGACTTTGTGAGAGGAGATAGAGGTGGTGGAGTGTGTACAAGGCTATTCAGTAAGCAAATACTGGGTATGCACCTCACATACACACTAGGCGACTAGTGAGTTTCCGAAAAATGTTATCTGATTGAAAAAAAATAGACCCAGACAGTGTGTTTAACATAGACTTTTTTGGCGTGAACGGTGTGTGTATTCAGGTAAGCTGACCACATTTTATTTTACATGTTTGCTTTGTTTTAGAGATCAATGGCATTATTAATTTTGGTGATTTGAAAATCTTATTTTACTGAGTGCAATAAAGGGGTTCCGGGAATTTTTGAAGGCTGTGATCAGTATGAGCGATGTTTGCGAAAAATAGCTAATTAAGGTCGTTTAATTAAGATAATTAAAGACAAAAAAAGTTGGCCAAGAATTGTTTATTGTGGGGTGGGATGGGAGTGTCATTCTTGGAAATCTTTTTTTACTGAGTGCAATAAAAGGGATCCAGGATTTTTCGAAGGCTGTGATAAGTATGAGCAATGTTTGCAAAAAATAGCTAATTAAGGTCGTTTAATTAAGATAATTAAAGACAAAAAAAGTTGGTCAAAACTTGCATATTCTTATATCTCTCGGGGAGGGGAGGGGAAAGCGGGGAGGGGGGAGGGGGAATGGGGGAGGGGGGGGAGGCGAATGGGGGAGGGGGGGGAGGGGGGTGCACGGCAGATCGGGCTAGCTCTTGGACTACTAAAGCGACTGCTGCGTGCAGCCCGGGTCACAAGTTCATGTCCACAGTAAGACGCACTCTTGTTTTAATGGGTCACAAGTTCATGTCCACAGTAAGACGCACTCTTGTTTTAATATCATTGGATATGCTAATGTACATAAACCAATGAAAAATGGGCTTGCGGCATATTTCCGGCCGCATCTAAAACCAACAACTCACCGTCTGCTATGAATGGTGTTTGGCTGTTCAAAAAACCTTAATATTAAACTATCAGTTTTGATCGGAGGACAAGGCTGGTATAGATTTGTGGCAAAATATCCGCTGGCTACCGAGTCTGTTCAGTTCGAGGTTTTACTGAGGCGGATGGTTGCTTAGAGGGTTGAAAACTGCTCTGGAATCACAGTGCTTCGTCGATTCGTGGGCGTGTTTGTTTCCTCCCTTGTATTTTGTCTTGAGCTTAGTCAGTACTACATAGGCGCTGGCGCGCACGCGGTGGCGCATTAGATTTGCATTAGTCAAAACTACTGTCATCGAGCCCCTATGATACATACATACACACATACGGCGCTTCGCGCCAAATGTACGTTCAGCAGCGAAGTTCGCGTAACTAGACATGACGTAATTTTATTATCTTGTTACTTTAATTGTTAGAGGTTTAGCCTGCCCGCCTTTGACATCATGGACATGCTATTAAATTCGCCCCACCGGGACCCGTCCTAAAAAGTCCCTTCTATCACTAATACAGTAGAAGGGACTTAAAAAGCTCTTTATCCGCCCTCACTGAAAGATGATGACAGCTACGATTTAAGGGAGCAATGCAATACACAATGCACAATTTTCATCTCGACGTGAAGTCTTTTAGCGTGTGAGAAAAGCTGAAGCCGAGAAGATTGCCCCCTGGGCAATGATTAATCAACATGACCACAGTGCAAACGAGAAGGGACCGTGATCATGCACACTCTGTGCAAAACGAGGCGTGCGAGCAGATAATTAGAGGCTGAAAGAGCTCTAGTTCAAACTCAGTGCTGCACCCTCACCAGACAAACACTGCTGCTTCCTAGTCCTACTGTTTCAACTAGTTCTCTTTCTCCTGGAAGAAAAACCATGGAGATGGATATCATATGTGCACAACAACGTCATTTGTTTCAATGCATTCATGCAACCACAAGCTAAATGTTCAAGTAAAAGATGGTCCAAAATATAATAGAACACACACACACACACACACACACACACACACACACACACACACACACACACACACACACACACACACAGTATGAAATTACCTACAGCATTATATAATACAAAGTATAATATGGATACTATCAAACAAACAACATAATGATATCTAGTCTGAAGAAGAAAAAAAAAGGAGATTTAGAAATACATTATATCTGACTCTATTTTGAAGTTGAAGGGTTTGCACAGTAGCAAAACAAACAAACAAACAAACAAACTCTTTGAAAATTTCAAATATCACAACATAATATAGAAACATTAATATTTAAACAGTTGCCTATACTACTGGGCTCCACTGGCCCAATTAAATACCTCAACAGTCACATAACTCATTTCACATCGACTCAATGAGCAGTATCATTTATCTTTCTTGCAAAAAATCCTGTAGCACACTATGGGTGTCGAATTAGTATGATTTATCTTTCTTGCAAAAAAGCCTGTAGCACACTATGGGTGTCGAATTAGTATCATTTATCTTTCTTGCAAAAAAGCCTGTAGCACACTATGGGTGTCGAATTAGCATCATTTATCTTTCTTGCAAAAAATCCTGTAGTACACTATGGGTGTCGAATTAGTATCATTTATCTTTCTTGCAAAATATCCTGTAGCACACTATGGGTGTCGAGATCCATTCAGCCAGGGTCACTTGGAGTGGGTGTGCTTGGCAATAGTTAGTACTGAACCTATCTCGCCACAACCTGGCATGTGAACCGTATCCAGAAATGAACTTTTAACCCATTCAGCCCTGACGTACTACAGCAAGAGATGGGTCGACCATGATAATTAGAGCCAGATTAGCTTGGCGCCTGTCGGCGCCAAGCTAATCTGGCACTGCCCTTGAATTATCCTGGTTGATCCATCTCCTGCAACTGGTGCATAGTCATTAGATGACGCCTCCAAAATTTGGGAAATATGGCCGTCGGGCTGAATGAGTTAACAGAACTACTTAGTGGCAGAGTACATATTACAGGAAAGTTACTTATAAGGGAAAGAGCTAACTGAGGGGTTGTTTTAAAGAGACAAAATACAAGGAGTCTAGTCGTAAAGCTAATTCAGAGATTTCAGAAAAGAACTTATAAAGGCACCAACACCAAAACAGAAAAATGTGGTGGCTTAATTAATTCACAGTTTGCAAACGCAAAAGATTTATGCAGCTGGTATCATCACCAAGCCCTCTCATGCTGCACCTGTTGCCCCAAACGTCTAGTTCACATCCTCATGCTGTATGTATGCTTATTCCCAGCCATTACACAAACACAGTTTAACCCTTATCATTCTGAATACACCAGTGTGTGAAATAAGTGTGACTAAAATAGTTTAAGGGTAGTGCCAGAATAGCTTGGTGCCTCAAGGTGCCAAGCTATTCTGGCACTACCCTTGAACTAAAGCCATTGGTCTATATCCTTATCTGTAAAAACTATAATGTAGCTTGCATTATGGCAGTGTACAAATTTTAAGCTTTTAGCCTCAGTATGATATGGGTTAATCCCAAAGATAAAAGACAATCACAACACAAATTGTGCTGTGATTGTCTTTTCTCTACGCATATTATAAAAGTTCTTCTCTGGGATTTTCTTTGCATTTGTACATGCTTGGTGGTCACCTTTTTGGGCAGGATTTCAAACAATGGACAATCTGCTTTATCAATCTCACTATACTTGTGCAGGTGAGAAAAATGACTGCAGAACCTAACAAAACTAACACTAGACATTAGAAACTACCAACCACCAATTTCTACTAAACATTTCTGCCAAACTCTACTCCTTAAGTGAGACTATTTCTAGTACCAAATGAACCCATCACTAAAAGAAAAAAAGAACATTATCATACAAATACAACTTACATGAATGCGGAGGCTCTTCCTCTCTTTTTCTGGTGTGGGGCTTGCTGCTTTCTGCGGTGGTGGGCTTGGGCTTCTTGATTTTCCTACCAAAGAAAACAATGATCACAATAGGGCTCGGGAAACTGACGTCATCACGCTAGTCATGGTGGCCATCTTGAAAGGATACGCTACTAAGGCGCTCATAGGGAAATTGCTGTCAGGACAATGTCAGGAAAGTCCTGATGTGCTATAGGCAGTCTAGCCATCACCGTAGGAAACCGCTAACCAGAATCTGTTTTTGTTTGTGTTGAAAGAGGAAGAAACATGAAGAAAAACGTGTTGAAACACTACTTCTCTACTATCTGAAGATTATCGTATCCTTTTAAGATGGCGGCTGACGCGCCGACGCTCCTAGGCAACGCGGGGAACTTCCCGAGCCCTATAAAGCCATTAATACACTACACTAAAGAAAATAACCTAAAGTATATCTTCTTGCAAACATCTCAAAGTTGCAAGATAAAACTGCTACAGGGTGTGCCTGGACTGCGTCATCTGTGAATGTGTGTGTGTCTGTGAGAGCATGCACATTTGTGCACATGAGCAAAAGATGACTGGACCGCAGATGGCACTAGCTGATCTGTGTCAACGTTGGCCTCTGTTGGCCAGCACATGGCTGTCAGCCTGAGGACCATTTGCTCACAGACCACATGCGCAATCACTCTTACCTGGAACTCTCAGACACTCCTCCTTGTGGCGAAGGTTCCATGCTTTCAGTTTGCAAGCTTTGCTACAGTAGTACACTTCCTTGCAGCGAGTACACGCAGCCAGGCGTACACCGACGGATCGCCCACATTCATAGCAGTACTTGAACTGAGGCTTTCTGCAAATGCACAGAAGCTCACTTGCATGATTGACTGCAGGACATAAAACTAATCAACTAAAAACAGTGACATCTAAAATCCTGATCATTTTGTGACACAGCAAATTTATCAGATGTAACTGATTGCATTTTATAACACCTCAGAAGTACTACTGTACAACAGGCAAGACAATATGAAGGAAAAAGTTATGCATATATTTCAACCCTATTCATCCTGATATACCCATAGCTTGAAATAAAGTTGACTATGATATAGGTCAAGGGTGGTGCCAGAATAGCTGGGTGCCTGAGGCATCCAGCTATTCTAGCATCATTCTTGAACTAACACAAATTTTATCTATTGCCTGATCTGCACTGTAGCTTTCATAGGACAATAAGCAATTTAAAAAAAAAATCAGCCTCAAGATGTAATGGGTTAAAGATGAAACAACAACTTATGGCCAGGGTGCCCAAATCCACTTGCCAGCTGCCAAATGTGAGGTGATTTCTTGCTGTGCTTCCGAGAGATGATAATGCAAATTTCAGTACAATGTGTGCGCACACAAAAATGTTTGGGCTACAAGAAAAAATTTGGGTTCCCACAATGCAGAGTTCACTTAGATGGTGGTTTGAGCGGCTACTACCCCAAAGCTGGGGTTTCTTGGGGCGGTCCGTGGCGCAGTGGTTAAGGCGCCTGCCACCAATGCTAAAGGTGTGAGGTTCGATTACAGGTTCCGGCGTCAGACTTTTTTCCTATAGTAAGTGTCACCGTGTCGGGCGGATCGTCGGCGGTTCTTTCTCCGGGTACTCCGGCTCTTCCTCCCCACTCCACTTTGGTACCGGTTTCAGGCCACTTTATAAAATTTCAAATACAAGCAATCAAAATTTCCGAAACCTCAGTAGCTGAGCTGACCCTTCACACCACGTGAATGTCCTGTTTGTCTTGTACTGTGTTTGTCTTCAGAGTGTATGTGTGTGTGTCACATGAGCGTGCGTGTTGGGTTTAGTTCACGGCGTTTTGAGCCGATTCGCATAACTGGGAAAAGCGCATATATAATAACCGGTATTATTATTATTATTAGTAGCTAAAAGTATTTGGGACCACAACGTCCGCAATGGGCCCGCGCACTGCCATGTGCGGGCCCACTGCGGACGTCATGGGCCCGAGGACCTTTGCTTACTGGGTAGGGTCTCAGAACATTTGGAGCTCCTTAACCATTTTAGCCCTAAGGTCCCATTTCGCAAATTTTGGAAGTGTTGCCTAACGACTATATGTACCAGTTTGGGCAGTGGGCAGATGTTCACATCTGCACGGGACATAGACGACCCCGCCCTCCACGAGTCGCCTGCTGCCTTGCAGGCCTGGCCGCTTGGCTGCGGAAAGGCTAAGGGAGGAAACCCCTGACATCAAAGCCCCCGTGTCTCCGGGGAAGGCTTTTGAGCCAGAGACTAGGACAAGGACAGTCTGATATAAAACCTACGACCCGAGGACCTCGATGCCATTGTCCCAGCTTGCTAGGCCATGGCAGTTGAACCAAGGGTTTAAAGGGTGGGGCCAGTACTGCGCACACTGCACTCCACCAAAAAGCTCCACCGCGCAGGCTTTAGGAAACGTCCACGGACCATGACACTGACCATTCCAAGTCCTGTAGCGACGGGCGAGGGGCGAAACGGCAGGTGAAAGATGTCACTGGAAGCCGCAGTCTCAAACCTGCATGCAGGCGGTTCAGGATATTGGTCGCCTGATGTTGACCTGGGGATGACAACATCACTCGGCACACCCTGAACGACCAAGCAGCCTTCTCTAGGGACAGCACTGCTTGCTCCACACGGAGAGGGGCCTAGAAAAGGTGGCCTAACCAAAGCTCGTCCCCTCGCAACCCCAGTTGGCTAGCCGCGGTCAACGGGCATCTTCTCCTGCGGTCAAAAAACAAGAAAGAATAACGGATCCACTCTCATGACGACCACGACCGGACTCAACGTAGCATGCTGGAACGTCCGAACCATGCTCGACAAAGCAGACAGCGGACGCCCTGAACGTCGCTCCGCCCTCATTGCCCATGAATTGCGGAGGTTACATCGATATCGCCGCGCTCAGCGAAGTACGCCTTCCGGACGAAGGCAGCCTCCAAGAACTTGGTGCTGGGTACACCCTCTACTGGTCAGGCAGGCCTGCATCAGAAAGACGGCTTTCAGGCGTGGGTTTCATGGTCAAGACATCCATTGCGACTAAGCTGGAAAACCTACCAACGGGCCACTCCGACCGCATCATGTCCTTGCGCCTCCCACTGAGACACCAGCAGCACGTCACCCTTCTCAGTGTGTACTCCCCAACCCTCCTGGCAGAGCCTGCTGAAAAGGACAAGTTTTACACTGACCTGCGCAGCCTCCTACAGAGTACCCCTGCAGACGACAAAGTCATCATCCTTGGCGACTTCAACGCCAGAGTGGGCCAGGACTCTGAAGCCTGGAAAGGAGTTCTCGGCAAGCATGGCGTGGAGAACTGCAATGACAATGGCCGCCTACTGTTGGAGCTCTGTGCGGAGCAGCAAATGGTCATCACCAACACTACTTTTCAGCAAAAGGACAGTCGAAAGACCACCTGGATGCATCCTCGCTCCAAACACTGGCACCTTATCGACTATGTCCTAGTGCGTCAGAGGGACCGCAGTGACGTCCTCCTCACCAGAGTGATGCCCAGCGCAGAGTGCCACACTGACCACCGCCTTGTCCGCTGCAAACTCAGGCTCCACTTCAAGCCAAAACCCAAGAAATGGGGGCCCCCCAAGAAAAAGCTTGATGTTGCCAGCCTTCAGCGTGACGATGTGAAAGCTGCCTTTCAGACAGATTTACAGCGCAGGCTCAAAGACACAGCGGACCCAGTAGACTCCTCCCCTGAAACACTTTGGGAACAACTGAAAACTGCTATTGCAAAATCCTCTGCAGAAGTCTTGGGTTTCGCCAGAAAGAAGAACAAAGACTGGTTTGACGAAAACGATGTAGAGATCCAGGAACACCTAGCAAAAAAAAGAGCCGCCCATCAGGCCCACCTAGCCCAGCCTTCCTGCCCTGTGAAGAAGTCTGCCTTCCGCCTCGTCTGCAGCAGTCTCCAGCACAAGCTCAGAGATCTCCAGAATGAGTGGTGGACCAGACTTGCACAGAGGACCCAGCTTTGTGCTGACAATGGTGACTACAGGGGCTTCTACGAAGCACTGAAAGCAGTGTATGGCCCCAGGCACCTGGTACAAAGTCCCCTGCGAAGCGCGAATGGCCAGGCACTCCTCACAGATAATACCTCCATCTTGAACCGCTGGTCGGAATACTTTCAGAGCCTCTTCAGCGCTGAGCGCACTGTTCAAGAAGCAGTCATCCTACAAATCCCACACCTCCCAGTAAAGGTTGAATTTGACGAACCGCCCACCGCTGAAGAGACCCTCACAGCCATCCACCAGCTCAAGAGTGGCAAAGCAGCAGGCATTGATAAAATACCGCCAGAGATCTGGAAACATGGAGGCACAGCACTGCACAACAAGCTCCATAACCTCTTTCTCTGCTGCTGGGAGGAAGGAACACTACCAAAAGATCTCCGTGATGCAGTCGTTATCACCCTGTACAAGAACAAAGGCGAGAAGTCTGACTGTTCCAACTATCGGGGAATTACCCTGCTGTCCATTGCTGGGAAAATCCTTGCAAGGCTGCTCCTGAATCGGCTGGTACCTGCCATCGCTGAAGACCAACTCCCAGAGGGCCAGTGTGGCTTCAGAGCAAACAGGAGCACCACCGATATGGTCTTTGTGCTGAGACAGCTACAGGAGAAGTGCCGCGAGCAGAACAAAGGTCTGTACGTAACATTTGTCGACCTAACAAAAGAGTTCGACACTGTGAGCAGGCAAGGCATGTGGCAGATCCTGGAGCGACTTGGCTGTCCCCCAAAGTTCCTCAACATGATTGTCCAGCTACACGAGAACCAGCAAGGCCAGGTCAGACTCAACAATGACCTCTCGGAACCATTCCCTATTCTCAACGGCGTAAAGCAGGGCTGCGTTCTGGCACCGACCCTCTTCACCATCTTTTTTAGCATGATGTTGAAGCAGGCCACAGTGGACCTCGATGATGACGATGCAGTGTACATCAGGTATCGTCTCGATGGCAGCCTGTTCAACCTCAGACGACTGCAGGCCCACACGAAAACCCTAGACCAACTGATTCGTGAGCTGCTTTTAGCTGATGATGCTGCTCTCGTTGCACACACAGAGAGAGCCCTGCAGCGCATCACGTCTTGCTTCGCAGATGCTGCCCAGCTCTTTGGACTCGAGGTCAGTCTGAAAAAGACAGAGGTCCTCCATCAGCCGGCACCCAAGACAGTGTATCGCCCTCCTCACATCACCATTGGCGAGTCTGAACTAAAGTCAGTGCACCAGTTTACTTACCTTGGCTGCATTATCACGTCGGACGCCAAGCTGGACAAGGAGCTTGACAGCAGGCTGGCAAAAGCGAACAGCGCTTTCGGGCGACTTTTCAAGCGGGTGTGGCACAATCAACAGCTGAAAACAGGCACCAAGATCAGCGTGTACAGAGCTGTCGTCCTCACCACCCTGCTGTATGGTTCCGAGTCCTGGGCCCTCTACCGCAGCCAACTACGACTCCTCGAACGCTTCCACCAGCGCTGCCTGCGTACCATCCTGGGCATTCACTGGAGTGACTATGTCACCAACGTCGAGGTCCTTGAACAGGCTGAAACTGTGAGCATCGAGGCTTTGCTGCTGCGGACACAGCTCCGCTGGGCGGGGCATGTCTCCAGGATGGAGGATCATCGCCTACCAAAGATCACCCTGTTCGGCGAGCTTGCTACTGGACACCGTGACAGAGGGGCACCAAAGAAGAGATACAAAGACTGTCTCAAGAAGTCACTTAGTGCCTGCCAAATCGACCACCACCAGTGGTCTTCGCTTGCTGCGGACCGTGACACCTGGCGCTCCACCATTTACAAGGCAGCTGTCTCCTTTGAGGACTCTCACAGAGCTAGCCTTAAGGACAAGCGGCTCAGGAGAAAAAACAGAGATGCCGCAGCTCAGAACCCTGGCCATACCTTCCCCTGCAGCCACTGCGGTCGAACCTGCCTGTCTCGGATTGGCCTCCGCAGCCACGAACAAGCCTGCAGACGTCGTGGGCAACTCCTATAAAATCTTCGTTCGTGAAGTCAAGCCAAGAGAGATATGTACCAGTTACAGGAGACCATGATAATTCGGCGCAAAGCTAATCTGGCACTACCCTTGAATTATCATGGTCAAGCCATTTCCTGCTGTAGGGATCCACGGCTAAAAGGGTTAATATTATGCAATACAGTTAAACCTGTCAAGGCAACCACCTGTCTAACCAGACTACCCTGTTTGACCCTATGCTCTTCTGTCTGTTACACAGACGACCTTGTGTAAGGACACCACCTGTCAGGGCCACTACTTTTTGATAGTCCCTTGGTCGTCTTAAGCATATTTGACAGTACATATTGTATCTACCAGGTACATATGAAACATAAATTCTTAACCCATTTACCCCCGAGTCCCTACAGCAGGAAATGGATTGACCACCTAAAGATGCCAAGCTAATCTGGCACTACCCTTGAATTATCATGATCAATCAAATTCCTGCAACTGGTACATAGTCATTAGGCAACACCTCCAAAATACAGGAAATGGGACATTGGGGCTAAAAGGGTTAATAGTGAATTAAGCCAGTATTTTTTCACTGAACACCCCTCCTCCTCCTAGGAAAGCTTAATAATAATATTTGATGGGAAAACATGTTCTTACTTTCATCAAGAATGTTTTCTAGATGATGCAGCACATTGACCATTCTAAATAAGCAAGCCAAAGCTAGGGTGTCTTGAGGCCTTCACCTCACTGTTTAGCACATTGACCATTTTAAATAAGCAAGCCAAAGCTGGGGTTTCTTGAGGCCTTCACCTCACTGTTTGGGTCACCACGACCTACACAATTGTTTTGACACTGGGTTGTTCTTTGCAATTTTCTTCTTTTATCATCCCAAATTGCCACAGATTCATATCCTGTGAAGACATGAAAATCAAAACATCACACCAGAGTGTGAAAGTCACAAATCGAAAGTGAGGCTTCTTGAGACATTCACCTCATGAATATTCCACTGAATCAGGATTCATGCCTAATAAAACTGTAATGCTAGGCAATGCTTTTTTATCATCTTTTATATTTTTATTTTTTAAACCCTTCCCTGCCACTGTACGTACACTGAACGTACATTTTTGTTTCTGAAATCTCAGTTCACTCAACGACCAAAAGTCAACACCGTCCAAGAAACATGGATACAAAGTGGTCTCAGCAAGAAGCATAGATTCTCATGAGCCCTGCACTCTTGCAGTTGGATCGTGCTCCCTTTTATTTAGCAGTGAAGGGTTTAACCGATTCAGCCCTGATGCTCTACGGCAGGAGATGGGTCGACCATAATAAGTCAAGGGTAGTGCCAGATTAGTTTGGCGCCTGTCAGTGCCAAGCTAATCTGGCACTGCCCTTGAATTATCATGGTCGATCCATCTCCTGCAACTGGTGCATAGTCATTAGATGATGCCTCCAAAGTTTGGTAAATACGGCCGTCGGGCTGAATGAGTTATAATATTAAACATATTCAAAGATGAACAACACAACATAGTTAACAAATATGTTAAAAAATAATTGAAAAAAAGCAATTAAATAAACAACAGACAAAGAATGGATGGTTCCCCAACAATGTGTTACAAAGGAATGGATAATAATAGAAACTCTTGTGAGCATTTGCTGTGATTAAAGTACACAAAACTGAATCCTACAGAAAGTAATAAAACGTATAAAATCTATTTGTTATAACCAATATAATTATGCAGTTTCCTCACACTAAAATGACTGTAAATAAGAAAATCTGGTTAATTAAATTTGGTTAATTATTTTATGTTTATGATTAACATCTTGTTACTGATTATTTTATATATTAGATCTGTATTAATCAATGGCACTAAACCCCAAGCGAATAAAAAAGATACACGATAACAAATTTTAAAAAAGCAACAAGAAGAGAAGCTTACACTGTACATTTCTAAACTACAGACTGAACAACAAACTTAAAAAAATGGATAAATAGTTAGCTAACTGCGGGAATAAGTATTCATTAACAAAAAATGGCAAAGCCCTCATGGCTCATGTGAATGATGATTCTGTACTTTCATCTGATCTTCTGCTACTTTGACCTTTCCCAAAAAAAGGTCAACTCAAAATGACAAAAAAAGTATTGTGTTAAAGTATTTTGCAATAATAACATAGTTGGCTATAGTATATACAAAATCCTTCATTTGTCAACATGTTCATATTTCACACCTTTATAGATCAAATCTGAACCTGACCTTCAAGAGCGGTGAACCAAATTAGTATACCTGAAAAGGTCTTATCATCTACCATCTTTGTTCCAAGTTTGATTCAAAAAGTCGCAAAAGTGACCCTACAAATCAATTGTACCACAAAATAGGTATTTTTCACTTTAGCTGATTATTTGTTACCTCGACTTTTCAGGTGGGTCACGCAAATTAGTATACATGGAAGATTTATCTTCATGTATCTCTGTACAAAATGTGGTTTAGACATTAAAATTAGAATTTGAGAAAACAAACTTTTGGTCAAAATATGGCAATTTGTTTCCTATTCATTGATCCTCTGCGACCTTGACCTTTGAGAGGTCAATTAAACTGGTTGTATGTTTAGAAATGTCTTGACCCAAAATATCCATGGGCCATGTTTGAATTCTGCAGTTTTAAGAATCACTGACAAAATGCCAAAGTTAAAGCTTACCAGGCAATGGGCAGATGATGACCACAGTACATAGATTCACTTTGCTGTTACATGTGATAAAAAAAATACTTGCAGCTGCAGTTGAAAGAAGGTTAAAACAGCAGGAAAAATCTTTAAAGTTTTCAAATCAAACCTTATTGGTGGCCTATTCATGCCTGCAAGACGTTTGAGCTCCCTAGAATCTCTGGCAACAATGGTCACTACCCCTGATCTGTCATGCAGCATGCATATATAGGACAGGACACATCAGCAAACAATGCATTGCACAAACACTATCACAAATAAGGTAAAGAAAACAACACAGCAAGTGAGGTACGTGAATCAACTTTACAAATGGGGCACATGTTGACAAAGACTGAGTGTGAATGTGGCAAGGAAAGAACCCAGCGCGCAAAGGCCATCAGGGCTGACATCAGCCCAATGGCCTTCTGCGCATTGGGAAGTAGGAAAAACAAATTAAGGGAGAGAACTGTGCAGACTGATAAAGTGCTCTCCTGTACTAGTGCATAATTTTTTCCTAACCATATTTCCTGCATTGCTTGAGGCAATACAATCCAGACCCACACAGAGAGTACACCACAAGTACACTTCTATTCAAAAGAGCTGAACAGGCTGGAAGTGTACCTGTGAAATACTCCTACCTGGGGAGTACACTTGCAAATGGTACAGGACCTTATACTGGAATATAAACTCAGTCTAGCAGTCTGGCACCCTTTTTCATTTCAGTGCAAATGTGAATTTGGACTCCATAGCACAAAGCAATCAGGAATCTGAGACCAAACCACAAAGAGAATGACACTGGTTGTCTCCCTCAATTGCTGCACTGATCAGCATAGCAATCGAGGGTGACAACCAGTGTGAAACAAAATACATGTAGTGCTCACATTTATCCAAGCCTAGATCTGCCAAAAGCTGCATGCAAATTAAGTAGCATTAACTTTATTTGAATTTTGTATTGTAGATCCTCAAACGTCGGTATGATGTGAATATCTTCAAGGGTCTATTGCTGCCAAAAATCATGAACAGTACACATGGATTCAAGCTTACAGGTATTTAAGTGAATTCGCTTTGGGTAGGTCTTTGCAATATCAAAGTTTTAATTTCTACCTGTGTAGCAAACATGATCCAAGCAAAATTGGCATACAAACCACTGCACGCAAAACCAGACATCATGCAAATTAATATAAAGCACAACACACAAATAAACAATTTAACTTGAAATCAAAATTAGGTCAAATAAATGATATAGGTCATTTGATGTTGGAGTGCAAAACGTTTTTCGCAGATATCTCCGCAAAGGAGAGCCACTTTTCTATACCAATCGTAGAAAAATATTTTTCAATGACAGCCGACCTAATACGATTTACTTTAAAGAAACTTAAACAATTTTGCCATACTGTCGTAAAAATTCGGATTTTTCATGAAATAACTGATTTTATATCCCTGAATGTGCCCCAGATATATTAAGCCCAGTATAAGAAAGATCCATTTTCACGTGAATTGGCTAAGTTTTCAAGAAACAACACAGGCATACATGAAGTCTGCATGCTTGACCTCGATATTGAAATCTGCCGGGGCTCTATTTAAGGTATTGAAAATAGCTTGTTCTTGTCTTTTCACCAAATTTCTACGACTGTAGAGCAAAATCGACAAATCATAGGAGTTCAGTAAAAAAAAAAATATGCCATATTAGGTCAGTTGGCACTAAATGATATTTGTTCTTAAATAGTAAAAACAAAGTCATTCTTTGTGGAGATATTTGGCAAAAACGTTGAGCGCTCTGATGTCAAACGGCTTATACACTTGTTAATGTCCCTTGAAAGTGAGGACAAAGCAACCAGTATACTGGGACCATCTCATTTACCTCAGGGTCAGTAACAGCTACCATCATGATGAGGTTGAAGTGGTCACTGTCATATTCTTTTTATATAGCTAGGACACTATGTGACATCCAGTGTCTTGTGTTACAGTGTATGCGACATACAGCGTCACTATATGTGACATTTCCTATTCTCATGATGCGGCTACCTGACCACGAGATTGTGAGGTGGGCTTTAGTGTGAACTCCCAGTTATACATGCATAATCACAGTTGCCAAGCTATTCTGGCACCACCCTTGGATGAAAGATCATCATCAATCCACATCCCATCGCAGCATGTCAGGGCTTTATAGGTTGCAAACAAATATAGGACAGTGACCACTTCAGCTAGGATGAGTGCCTCAAACTGAGGAAGTAAATAATCCTTGCCAGCAAGAGGCATATAATTATTTTCACGAGCGCCAGCAGATGCAGGAGATGATGACAATATATGCCTCTTGCAGCAGGAGCTGATGCACTCAACATGGCAATTTATAGCATTTTCTGACCTTCTTTTGATTTAGATTAACCTAGCTCTTTCTGATAACATAATTGCAATGTTTAACAATATTCTTCCTCTTCAGGTAAAGGCTTCAATTGGCCGTATTTACCCCTGTAAAATATCTGCATGAGTGTGACATCTAGGATTTTGAGATTTTCATAATTTTGGAATAACCTCAGAATGACAAATCAGATATGCCCCTGTTGTGTAAAGCTTGTGAGAAGGAACAAGAAGCATAATCATTTAAATGTGATAAAATCTAACATCTAGAGAAAATACTTGGCAGGAGCATACATTTAAGTAATCATGCCGCAGAAATACACAAAAAGAAATGTTCTTCACACAGGAGTGATCACCGCAAACTGCTGTGGATACAGGATTATTGACAATGTGACCAAAACATCACACACACACACACACACACACACACACACACACACACACACACACACACACACACACACACACACACACACAAAAACCCACAGCACAAACAAAATGAGACAAATCCACCATAACCCGGTCCCACCTCACCCCACCACACGTACAATCAGGAGAAAAATAAAACAGGCAGTGACAATATATGTCACAGAAAAAAACCACAAATTATAATTAAAAAAGTGACGATAACAAAAACATGAGGTAGCTTGTAAAAACTGTGAAGCTAACCCTTACCTGACAGCTCCTGTGCTCACTTCTCCTTCACCGACCCTTTCCTTGCCGTCCTTGGCGCCAGTCTCAAAGGTAACTGCAGATTTGGATTTGAGAGGAGGTGGGGCGCCCGTGCCAGTGTAAACAAAGGCAGCACTGGGACTAGCGCCTATGTTGTTTGGAAGAAAACATGCAACACATGCTTAACAACATGCAAAACCATGCTGAATAATGTGTAAATCATTTTAACCCAATTAACCCCACGGCTGCATTTCCCAAATTTTGGAGGTGTCACCAAACGACCAAGTACCACTTGCAGGAGACGGACTGACCATGACAATTCACGAGTGCCAGATTAGCTTGACACCTTCAGGCACCAAGATAAACTAGCACTATCCTTGAATTATCATGGTCAATCCATCTCCTGCTGTAGGGCGTTAGGGATAAATGGGTTAATAAGGTGTCACTATGAACATTGAACAAGGAAAAAAATTAAATCAACAGTACAAATTACAAGCATAAAAATAGATGTTTTCCCTTGTCAGAACTGTCAACAGTGGGCACTTCACTTCAAATTTAATTGCATGCTGCAGTTGTAGAAATAACAGTCAATGCAGATATTGCAACAAAGGCTACAATGCAAACAGAAATGTTAAAGGGGCACTCCTGACCTTTTTTAATCCTTCAGTTCGCATAAAGCTTTTACTGGGATTCAGTATACACACCCACTTAGACAGTGACCACCCTACTGTCCCACCAAATGCTTTCTTTCGTCCGTTCAGAGTGAAAAGAGGCCACTGGAATCTTGTGACTGGACACCATCAAAAGATTGCTTGTGATAGGCGATGGTAGCTGACGTCATAACTATTCTATACAACTTAGGTCATCTCGATAATTATAACCAATCAGAGACAAGGTGGCGGATGAACCAGCGAAGAAAAAAAATTATGTGAAAGGTTTATTGATTGTACATTGCTTAACGTCCCGACAGCAACAAGGCTTTCTCAGGACGTGCCTGCACTGCTTGTGAAAAAAAAAAAATAAACAGAAAATTGAATGTATGTCGCCAGCCGGTCAAATACGTTAAATAAACCTACAACATGGGGCCTAAATAAAGCTAAGACCATCTAGCAACACACATCCAATATCAAGAGCTACAGGCAGTGCAAACAGTAGGGAGAGTTTTAAAAAGGCAAATACAGGTGAATGGACAAAGGGTAGACAGAAACACATGCCCCAGAATAGAGAGAAAAACCCACCCTGTGGGGCTGACCAGGGTGACCCTGGGAACTAAAAAATACCTAACCCCACCCAAGTCCCCCAGGGCAGACCCGGGTGGGGGATATGTGAAAGGGATGCCGGAGAACATCAGTACATGACTGTGTACACTGACACGTGTGTACACCACACCGATGACCTCGTCTGCAGTATTGACCAGGTTCTGCCTTGTGACGTGGGCTAGTAAATATGCAGAAATTCAAAACGAGGCTGATGCAGACGATAATCTGCGCTCTCGGGTACAAAAACAACACACCCACCAAATGATGAATTTTGACATTTGGCATTGTATTTACATCATAAAGCTCTAAGTTAGTACACAAAGGACCCATACATAATACTGTCAGCAGTATCTGTTGCAGACAGTTTTCTGACTGTGTTCAGATGCTTGATCTTGGGGAAAATAACTTTAAGTAGTCCGTAAAACTCTTAAAGATATATACTATCTCACAGATTTTGAAGGAACATGTAACGTTTTTGTCAGTGAGTACACAGCTATACAGTTAACCCATAATATCCTGAAGCTGATCTCTTTATGGCCTATGAAGGTTACATTACAGATGGATCCACACTTTGATACACTGTCTCTTATACAATGCATACAAACTTTGATACACTGTGTCTCTTATACAATGCATGCCCACATTTCCTAACACCCTCTTTTATACTATTACAGATTTCCAGAACAATCCTGCCAATTACACAACTCAACCATTCAGAAAAGAAAACGTAACCAAAACTCATTAATATTCACTAAAAAAAAAAAAAAAACACTCTAGATCTATCTACAATCTTCCACTAAAATCTAGGTGCAGTAAGTAAATGTTACGAAATGTAGCCAACGTGTACCTACTACAAAACTTGGACGACATGTCTGAGGTCACTAGAACAATTGCACCTTTTCTAGAACCTTCCAGCTTAATATAGGTCTGACTTTACAAGTTATGTACAACAGTCTAGTTACACAACAAAAATCGATCGAAATTCTTCATGCAAAAGAAAACGAATCATACTAAAAAGGTACGTGATTTTTATCTAAATTAACACAACTGAAAACTGGATCTTTTCCTATGATCAACACACACATGCCCTAAAAAGAATAATACAGCCACAAACGTAACACTAGTTCTCTACTTAGGCTACTACGTGACCCATGTTAGGAGGTGACCAATGACGCAACGATCATCTCGCCAAATGCTTGTATAATGCATAATAATAATACTGACCTACGAGAGAGAGAGAGAGCGAGAGAGAGAGAGAGAGAGAGAAGAAGAAGAAGAAGAAGAATTTAAAATATATATATATATATATATATATATATATATATATATATATATATATATATATATATATATATATATATATATATATATATATATATATATGAATAAATAAAACCAGTCCAAGAAAGCTGGCACCACACACTCCAAATATGGATCCAAGTAGCAGTGAAATACTTAAAATGTGAAGAAAGGATCCACATAATACACCACGTAGTTTAGGAGGAGTTACACTTTTATTCTATGCACAAATTTTTGCCCTCTCAGCCAGGGCTTCTTCAGGGGAAGGCCCAGGTAACTATATATATATATATATATATATATATATATATATATATATATATATATATATATATATATATATATATATATATATATATATATATATATATATATATATATATATATATATGTTATATATAAGGCGTCGCCCAAAGCCCTAAAATGCACTCAATCAGAATAGCTCAAGGGACGTAATTTTTCACTAAATTCTGAGAATGCTCTTGCTACGCTAATGCCATGGAATTCCAGGCTGGTAAGCTTGCATTGTGTCATCAGGACATCAGCTGCCCTTTTTGTGACTGCATCACCTACTAGCTCTAGAAAGGAGAGGGTTAGTCGGAGAGAAGGAATGACAGACCTATCATTTTAAGCCTTCCACTGAACACCTACTACATAAAGTAGTAGGGACTACCCCCAGGCGCCCCGCAACCCGCTGGAGAATATCCAGTCCTCCCCCCGAGAGGGGAGGCTAGTGCATGAATATTTCCAAACAGATCTTGGACCTGCTGGATATATTTAAGTTTTTGCAGCCTACAACCGGTTTCACCCCAACGGGGGCGGGGCTCTTCAGGTAGGCATACGGCGTAGTCTGAAATTGCAAACACAACGCATGTACGAGAAGCTGCCTCCAGAATTTTACTGGTAGCACTGCCAGTACAGCGTGGAATGCATCCCAAAAACTTTATGAGGTGTTACAGTGGAAGAAGACAGACTAAAAAGGGCAGCTGATGTCCTGATGACACAATGCAAGCTTACCAGCCTGGAATTCCATGGCATTAGCGTAGCAAGAGCATTCTCAGAATTTAATGAAAAATTACGTCCCTTAAGCTATTTTGATTGAGTGCATTTTTTTGGCTTTGGGCGACACCTTTGTTAAAAGTAAAGAATAATTGCACCACAAAATTGCCTAGGTGTTGCCTTTTCAAAATTAGTCCAAAAATGCACTCAATCAGATTTTTTTTTTAAAAATTCAATTCTGAGAATGCTCTTGCTGTGCTAATGATATGAAATTCCAGGCTGGTAAGCTTGCATTGTGTCATCAGGACATCAGCTGCCCTTTTTGTGACTGCATAGCTCACTAGATCTAGAAAGAAAGTGGGAGAGAAGGACAGACCTATCATTTTAAGCCTTCCACTCAACATCTACTGCATAGAGCAAGCAAGAGCATATTCAGAATAAATGAAAAATTACGTCCCTTGGAGCTAATCTGATTGAGTGCATTTTTGGCTTTGGGCGATGCCTTTGTTAAAAGTAAAGAATAATTGCACCACAAAATTGCCTAGGTGTTGCCTTTTCAAAATTAGTCTGTCTTCTTCCACTGCAACACCTCATAAAGCTTTAGAGCTGCAATCCGCACTGTACTAGTGGTGCTACCAGTAAATTCTGGATATTCTCCAGTGGATTGCGGGGCACCTGGGGAGTAGTCCCTATTGCTCTATGCAGTATGTTCAGTGGAAGGCTTAAAAGGATAGGTCTGTTATTCCTTCTCTCCACTAACCCTCTCTTTCTAGATCTAGTGAGCGATGCAGTAACAAAAAGGGCAGCTGATGACAATGCAAGCTCACCAGCCTGGAATTCCATGGCATTAGCACAGCAAGAGCATTCTCAAAATTGAATGAAAAATTATATATATATCTCGCAAAACATGACGTTGGGCCCATTGTAACTGAATCCAGGTTCACTTTATGTCTGCAAGCGGCTTTTCTAAATGATTCTTTAAAGTTGTACTCAAACAGATCTAATGTCCGTATGGGTGACTTATTACGTTTTACACATAAAATCAAAATTGTTTTGTTTTCTAAACAGTTTTAGAGCAATGTAAAGATAATCAACAGTGAAAATACACACAAGTAATGAAACTGTGACTGAAAAAGTGAAAATAAATAAAAGTAACAAAATTAAACATAATTGCCAACCTCTGCCACTACTGTCCTCATCTACAAAAACAAACAAGCAACCCTATAATGCATAGAAATCAATTATCATTGACCATTAGTTGCAGAGAGTTTGTATAATTGTTTGAGCTTTTTCTATTTAAGTTTTTGTGTTACCAATATACTGTAGTTTACTTAACACATCTGAGGAAAACAAACTAAATAAAAGTGTACCGGTCTCTGATTTTCTACTTCACAACATACAGCCATCAGGCCCAAAATCACAGACCAGCACACACAATTATAGAGACTGCATGGACTCACTTCGCAGTCCTGTCCTTTCCTCCTCTTCACGACGTGTCTTTTCGCGGTCGACAGCTTTGTCTCGCAATATGTCACCAACATGTGCCAAGAGCTTCTTGCGAGAATTGTAGGTTTCTCGTTCAGCATGTGTCAAAGCATGATAGGGCATGTGTGCAATATGCCGATCCTGTGATCAGGTGAAAGGCAGTAAACGACAGTGAAATACAACTTGTGGCATGCGAGTGGAAATGGAACAAGACAAAACAATCAAAATCTTAAAAAAACAACAACTCATAAAATAAAACCTGACTGGCAAAGCCCTAATTGCCTATGTGCATGAGCAATTTAATACTTTTCTCCGACCATATGTGACCTTGGCCTTTCGATAAGGTCACTCATATGAGCCAGGTTTGTGTTGTGGCATAATTACACGTAGTACTTCTATGAGAAATTTGACATGGGGATGTAGCTTAGTGGATAAGACACTGCGCTGACAGTCGTAAGATCCCGGGTTCGAATCCCGTGGTGGGCAGGAATGGAATGTGGACTTTTCCTCATTCCCATCGAGTCACATTTATGTACAGACTCGGCTTACGGTTGCCTGTCTCGCCTTCGTGTGCACTGCATGCATAATCATCAAGTGTGCACGGTAAAAATCCCATTATCACTAATCGAAAAGAGAAGGCCCGGTAGGGCCGGTGAAATGGAAACAGAAATATTTCACATGCACCAAAATTAATAGCCGGGTGGAGGTTTGCACATAAAGTAGCGCTTAGTAGCAGCAGGCTTTCAAAGCTCCAGCTTCCATCCCTGCGGCGGCACCTTGAGCATCTTTAATTAGATGGATATGTGCACCTTGGAGACACCATACCATAATCTGTGCATTAAAATGTGCACTTTCACATGTTTATTGACTACATTGACCTTCTGTGAACTTGACCTTTCTGATGGATCACTCATATGACCAGATGTTTAAATGGCAAATGACAATTGTACATGCAAAATATTGTTCTCTGACGGCAAGTGATGAGGGAACAGATGCAAGATGGTGTGTCAAATTGGTGTGTTTAGAAAGATGACGGCAAGTGATGAGGGAACAGATGCAAGATGGTGTGTCAAATTGGTGTGTTTAGAAAGATTTTGCCACAAAGTATCCTTGGGCAATGTTTGATGTCTGTGGCTTGAATAGTCTCCAAGCAAATACCAATGTTACAGTTAATGATGGATGATATGCTGTGGACGGACAATTGATGGTCCAACGCACAGACTCACTTTTGCTATCAATAATATGTGAGCCAAAAATCACCTGTGTGTATAGGTCTCTCACTTTGGATATATAAGGTATATATAAGGAGTTATAAGGTCCAAAACTTCAAAACAACACTCAGCTATCGAAATAATGTGATTGATTATGAAGACTTGAACAATATAAGAAATAAATAATCAATGAAACAAAATCAAAACAGTAAAAAAATGTGTGAGCAAAAATGTGTCAGGATGAAAAGGAGATTAATTACCAAATTGGTTAAAGATGCTACTTGACCTGTTACGGGATTTAAAAATTATATACATAATTTAAATTATATAAAAAATGTATAAATATGAATATCACATGAACAAACCAGGGGGAAAAACATGTTGGTGTAAACAAAAAATCACACAAACACACAACCAAGCAACTAAATGTTCATGCAATAGTTTTCCTCTGTTCTTATTTTGTAACCAAAAGTAGAAACACATACGACACTTGATTTGTTCAGGATTCATAAAATGGAAAGAAAAGGAAGTAATTCATGGGCGTCAGTGTGAAAAACTGAAATGACGGAAAACGGATCCACAGACAAACAGCCCCATAATCCATGGATGGCAAAAGACATAGATTCTCAAGAACCCCTGCAGATGCAGGGCTCATGAGAATTCACGCCTCTTTCAGATGGAACAGGCTGGCCCAAGGGCTGGTCTGTCTCAGTCAAAAGCTAAAATTCACAGCCTTCTGGGATTTTGAAAAAAAGCTGAATCAGCCTCCAAGACTGAAGACTGTCACCCATCACATTTGTATTCTTGTCTGTTATGCCAGTTTCAAAATGTAATAAGTTGTGTTGTACTTGTCCTTTCCTAGCGTGTTTGTTTCTTGCCTGCAGTTTTCCTTTTATTTCACACACAATATATTACGGGCAGTTGCCTGTTTGGTCTGGATTTTGATTCTTTTCAGTGCTCCCATTTTCACAGCAGCTTGAAGGATCTATACGCCTCCAGGTGAAAATTTTTGAGGGTGCACTGACCTGTCTCAAAATTATTAAGAGGGTCAGAAAGTTGGATCAAATTGAAAAGTGAATCATTTTATGTATTTAAATGATACACTAATTTCAGCTTTCTCACTCTCTACCAACTGTGAGGGCCAACTCGTAACTAACAAGAATGGCAAAGCCCTTATGGCTTGCGTGCGTAACTGATCCACACAAATAATCTCACCTTTGAGACTGACCTTTTTCAGGTCATTGAAATGAGCAAGTGTCAAGTAACAACATAAGTAAAGGGTTGGCTTTTGCACCCCCCAAAAATCATTTTTTTCTTCAAATTATGCATTTTTCAAAGACTTGTCAACCTTCTATGATCTTTGTAAAGGGTCAACCTTTTATGACCCTTGATCTTTGCAAGGGGTCAACAAAACTAGTATGCACAGGAAGGGCTCATCATCAGCTACCTTTGGGGCAAATCTGATTGAAAATGTTTGCAAAAATGTTGATAAAAACTGAAATTGTACCAAAAATATATATTTTTCTCTAAAATGTATTTTTTTGAAAAATACTTACCGATGGCATGACTAATAGGAAGGTACACTTAGCATACCAATTTCAGCCTAAGCATCCGATGTGTATACTATACAAACAAGGAGGCGACTTCAGAGCGTCGTTACCAAGCCCTGAGTGGCCTCCCCTTCCTCTATATCCGGTGCTTTCCTTCCCGTCAGTCTTTTTGCCTTAGCTCAATAGCGGCAAGCGGAGCAGGAGGGAGGGACCTCCGAGTCATGCCATCGGTAAGTATTTTTCAAAAAAATACATTTTAGAGAAAAATATATTTGTTTTCTCAAAACTCTTACCGATGGCATGACTAATAGGAAGAATGTCAAATAGGAGGTGGGTGCCGCCTAACACCAACCCTCAAACGAATCTCCAAGAAGTGCACTCCCCGTGCTTTAGGTTATCGAGGCCACCCACATGCGCTCAACTCTCAATGATTTCAGCCATGCGTACCTACTGTGCTGGTGGCGCCTGGAGGGAGTGCTGCGCTGCCGAGATGTCCCCCACCATGGCCAAACTGTCACGCTGGCCGGATAGGTCCCTCAAGTAGAAACGGGCGAAGGTGGATTCCGCCCGCCAGCCCATGGCAGCCACAATGTCTCATACTGCGCAGTTGCGATCAAATGCGATGCTCGTTGCCACTGCCCTCACTTCGTGTGCCCGTATGCGCATCATTTTTGCTCTCTCGGGGGGAGAGTTCTGTATACGCAGACCGGATGACCCATCGTAGCCAGGATGAGATTGTCTGTGCGGAGATATCACGTCTGCCTGGGGCCAAGGGCAGGAAAAGGCGGGTACGTCCTTGTCTGAGTGGCTTCGTTCTGCGCAAGTAAATTTGCAGCGCTTGGACCGGATCCTGTTCAAAGCGGGTTGAGTTGAGCCACGCCAGAACCCATGCCAAGTCCCAGCGCGGGACTAGAGAGCGTGAAACCGGCTGTTGAAGGTCTAGGTGTGCCATCAGATCTGATATATCTTTACAGGTTCCTGGGTCTGGTCGACCCAAGTGGCGGTAAGTGTCTGCAATCATGGCCAAGTATCCCCTGATGGTGATGGGCGTGAGGTTCTGCTGGACGAAAAGCCATAGAAAGAACTCCGCCAGCTGGGGCATAGTCAGATCCGTGGGGGGAGAGCTGCTGGGAAGCGCACCAGGACTGTAGTATTCTCCATTTGCCCTCGTAAACGTTCCGGGTTGAAGCTCAGCTGCACTCGAGAAGCCTCGTGCGGCGAGGGCCTGCCGCACAATCTCCAAGCGTGAAGGAGTAATTGCTCTGGGCACGGGTGGTAAAGACTCTGTCGGGGCTGCTTGAGCATCATGCGGGGGTTGGGAAGTCGCAAGGGGGGATCTGTGGCCAGATTCAGGAGGTCTGTGGTCCAACTCTTGGTCCAGATGAAGGGCGCCACCAACAGAAGAACTGCATTGAGTCCCCTGAGTTTCTGGAGGATTTTGGGTAGCAGAACGGATGGCGGGTATGCATATGCCAGCAGGCCCTCCCAAGGAATGGAGAGAGCGTGTACTGCCCAGGCCTGGGGATCCGGAATGGGAGAGACAAAGAGGGGGAGCTGCTTGTTCCACCGTGTGGCAAAGAGATCGATCATCGGTGTCTCCCATCGCGTGCAGATGAGCCGAAAGATGTCCGGGCGGAGAGACCACTCTGTGTAGAGAAGCTGGCCCCGCCGTGAGAGGGAGTCCGCGAGGACATTCAGGTGACCGGGTATGTGCCGCGCTCGAAGAGTGATGCTGCGATCCCTGCACCGCAGGAGAATTTGGTACAATAGCATGCAGAGAGAGGGCGACCTCGTCCCACCCTGCTTCTGGATGTAAGCGACTACCGTGGTGTTGTCGGAAAGAATCAGGACTGCTTGTTGAGAGAGACGATCTTCCCAGGCAACGAGGGCAAGCCAAACGGCCTTCAGTTCCAGCCAGTTTATGTTTTTTCTGACGTGATCTTGCGGCCAGCTGCCCGAAGCTGTGATGAACTCCGGCAGCAGGTGTGCACCCCAGCCAGCTAGGCTCGCATCCGTGCAGATGGAAAGTAGAGGAGAGGGGGAGACGAGGGGAACCCCTGATGCAAGCCAGGAAGGATCCGTCCAACGCTGCAGGTGAGGTCTGACCAAAGGAGGCACTGGAACAGGGGTCGTCAGATCGCCAGACGAAGGACGCCAGTGGAGGAGTAGATGCAACTGCACCGGTCTGGAGTAGAGTCTGCCGAGGGGCAGAAGGTCCACCGCCGCACTCAATAGTCCCAGAAGTTGTAGCCAAACCCTGGCCGGAACCGCATCTGCACGTTGAGACTTGGAGCGCCAGCATTGCCAACTTCTGAATCCGAGCTGCGGGAAGCCGAACGCGGTTGAGGTCGGTCAGGAATTCCATGCCGAGATGTACGAATCGGCGAGATGGCGCAAGGTCCGACTTGCCGAAATTGATCACAAAACCGAGCTGGCGGAAGAGGATGATCAGTGCTTCCCTGTCCCTCTCCAGATCAGAGGCAATCTGATTTCGGAGGAGCAAATCGTCCAGATAGTTGGAAGTTGGACTCGAGGATGACCGGCGGAACTTTGCGACGACTGCATCGATGATTCTGGTGAAAACCCAAGGGCTGAGGTTGAGGCCAAAGGGGAGCATCCGGAACTGATACACCACTCCACGGAAAGCGAAGCGCAGATACCGTCGGGATGTTGGATGCACAGTAACTTGAAAGTACGCGTCCGCCAGATCGAGGCTGACTGCAAAGTCCATCGGTTGGAAAGCACCGGATATGGAGGAAGGGGAGGCCACTCAGGGCTTGGTAACGACGCTCTGAAGTCGCCTCCTTGTTTGTATAGTATACACATCGGATGCTTAGGCTGAAATCGGTATGCTAAGTGTACCTTCCTATTAGTCATGCCATCGGTAAGAGTTTTGAGAAAACAAAAGCATTTTCACACATTTCCCAACCTCTTGTGACACTTAACTTTTCCCCTCGGTCGTGCAATTAGTATGCACAGGAAGCTGTCACCATCAAGTCTACCTCTTTACCAAGTTTAATTGAGTCTAAAGTTGAAAACAGTATCATTGACAATTCTTGACACCAAGTGACCTTGACCTTTGAAAGAGGTCACTGAAGTCAGTATGGTCAGATAGGTTAGATAGGTCTTGCCACAAGTGGACCAAGTTTGAAGACTGTGGCTTAAATAGTCTCCAAGAAAATGCCAATATTAAATTTTTACCACATGGCCAATGGATGGATGACCACTAGCCCAAAACAGAGACTCACATTATCACAATATCATTCACTGTTGTGCATTATTGAGTTTCAACAGGTCCATGCAGTTCAACATCATAGAAACTGTATTAATCAACACCAATAAATGCTGACATGAAGAATTATGAATTGTTTCCACGAGAAAGGAAGAAAACAAGTGAAATAATTAATGTTAACAACAAAGTGAACACGAATAACTGAAGTTTGAATACTGATACTTTCCAACTGTATTAACCAGGCCTTCCTATGAGAAAGAAGAGAATGAAGAGTAATGATCTTTTAGTGATAAATTAGTTTGACTAGAGACAGAGAGAACAAACAAATGAAACTTTAGACCTTTCTTATGATCCATCCTTACTAAATTAAGCTATGATTAAAACAAGAAAGGCAAAGCCTTTATGGCTCATGTGTATCACCAATCCACATATGTGTGACCTTTGTCACCTTGATTTTTCTAACATGTAATGGAAATGTGCAAGTGTTCAAGGGTCTGAACACAAGTAAAGGGCTGGCTTATGTACCACCAAACTCCACGCTTTCTCAAAATTAATGCATTTTTTTTTACATATTTGTCAACCTTCCATGACCCTTGACCTGTGTAATAGATGGACTAAATTAGTATGTGCAGAACGGTCATGCCATCAGCAACCTTTAAGCCAAATTTGATTGAAAAGTTTGATAAAAACTAAAATTTTCACAAAAATTGGCATTTTTCACTCACTTGCTGACCTCTTTGTGACCCTTAACTTTTCCAAGGGGTCATCAAAATTAATCTAGAAAGGCCTTACCATCATATATACCTGTACTACCTTCGAGGTAGGATTTGAGAAACAACACCGAGTTGTTGGTATAAATAGATACTTTCTTGATCAGTATTTCGTGGTTTACTAGATGAAAGGCTTTACGAAAATCTAGAAACATGACTCCTGCAAGTTTTGAGTCGTTGATGGAAGATAACCAGGTGTCTATCATCCGTATCAGCGCAATGTGACATGAGTGTTCTGATCTGAAGCCCGACTGCAATGAATAGATTAATCTTCGGCTTTCCAGGTATATAGATAGATGCTTGTGAATATGCCGTTCTAAGGGCTTGGACAAAACAGGTAGAAGTGATATGGGCCTGCAATTATTAATTTCACTAAGATCTTTAGATTTAGGTAGAGGTATTATTTTCGCGTCTTTAAATGCGCCTGGAAAACAATTGAAATTAATACAGAGGCTGTAGATATAAGTGATACTCTCTACAATGTATGGGAGGGATATCTTGAGTATTTTCGCACTAATCTCATCCAGTCCTGATGATTTTTTATTTTCCAAGGATGTAATTAATTTACCAACTTCATGGATCGCTATAGTGGGTATGATGAAAGGTTTTGTGCCAGCAGTTCTCTGCTTGCAGAAATCGACTAAGTTGTCTGGGCATACATAGTCATGCAACTCAGTTCCCGGCGGGATTAATGATTCTGCTACGGAGACCAAGTGGCTGTTGGAGCTGTTTGCTGTGAGATGCGGCAGTAAAGGAGCTGTGCTTTTATTTGTGCCTCTAGTAACTAAATTTATCACACGCCATTTGTGGCACAGTCTTTACTTTCGTGAATAACTTTATCAAAAAGTAATTTCTTTGCCTTCAGAACCATGGATTTTATTCGATTATGTTATTTTTTGTAATCGGTGAAACGCTTCTCTCTTCTCAGCTCGTCCCTGTGCTCCATGGCCTCGATAAGATCCGCAGTCAGCCAGGGTGGTAAAGTGACGTATTTAACTCTTTGTTGTCTCAAGGGCGCATGTTTATCTAGCACACTGAGAAAGATGTGATACCACATATCTAGTGCTTTATTTGGGTCGGTTTCATTGTACACTTCAGTAAACTCTCCAGAAGCTAGATCAGACAGAAAGGTATTTTCATTGAACTTTTTAAATGATCTGTATGTTATGCACGTATGTCCTTGCTTTTTTAGTTTTGGAAGCTTGCACAGCCACGTGCAGCTCAACGGATAGTGGTCGCTTACGCTAAGACTACCAACGTGAATGTTGCTAACTGCCGGTGGTTTATTTGTATAAATATGTTCTATAACAGTGGCTAATGATGGCGTAACTCTAGTGGGCGATGTTACCATTTGTTGAAGGCCGACTAAAGTAGTGGTACACTCCCATGATGGGTGAGGTTTAAGAGTGTCAATGTTAAAATCCCCTAGAAGGAAAAGTTCGCTTTTATGAATATCTGTTTTATCAATCAAGTGTACAAAGTTGTCATACCACTCAAAAGTGGCCGCAAGATTTCTGTAAAGAAACCCAACAAGTAAAGGAGGAGATTTAGATTGCTTAATCTCTATCCAAATAATTCCACATCGCTAGTTTCTAAGTCCCGGCGCCTATGGGTTATGTGTTTAACTGAGTTGTGGATGTAGACCACTACACCAGTCTCACCCTGGACCGACGGATCTCTCCTAAGAATGGAGTAATTTGAAATGGCGATGGCCTCATCAATGATGTGGGAGGCAAGGCGTGTCTCGGTTATACCAAAGAGATGAAAGTAACTAGGTGAATTAACATAAACGCAAACATCCGGCACTTTGTTCGCCAGGTGATTTACATTTAAATGACCGATTCGAAATTTTTGGCCTTTTTTGCACATTATCTTGTATGGTAATTTTGGCGTTAAAAATAGGTAATGGAACTAAGGGAATAGAGTACTGGAACTGAAAGTAGTATGTGAGTAATAAAAGTGACAAACGTAAGGCAAACAAACAGCAAACTTCACGAAAAAAGCGGAATTTAAACAGAAAAGAGAGGGAAAGAAAGGGGCGGGGGGAGTACATTATTTAGACAAAGAGTTTACGTTATCTAAGACGAATAAGAGAATATTTGTGAGGCTGGAAAAATGTAACGAGCACTCGCCAATATTCACTGATCTGACTTGTTCAGATAATAATATGCTCTAACGCGAAGAGAAAAAAATATTAAAATAATAATAATAATAATAAAAGTAAGTTGACTTTTCCCGTAAAATCTATAGTCTATATAGACAGTCACATAAGCAATAGAATGTACGTTGACACAAGACAAAAGTGCGCTGCATGTAGTAAGAAGTTCGAGTCGATTATAAAATACGAGGTCCCGTAAACACACGTCTCACACGTACGCTCCTAAGACGGTATTTGGCCAAACATGCAGAGATGAAATGATTAGTATCATCTGTTTAAGTCACGAGCAGATCAACATAAGATATCTGCAGTGCGAGTTCACGCAGTTTAAACTCCTTATGAGTAAGAACAGCACAGAAACAAATTTATTGCTGTGCTGTAAACATGTCTCTTCTCGTTTGTAGGTGAGTGTAGAGTTAGCTGGGTACGCGGCCACTCTTGTGGCTTAATGTCAGATCAGCAAACAGGACAAACTATAAAAAAAAAGTCAGTGTTTCAAGACGAGTCTGATTGATGACACCTAACTCACACACACACACAAACACACATACACACACACATACACACACACACACACACCGTACACAAACACACACACACCCGCACTGACTCATGCATCCGTGTATGCACGACCCCCGTCATCTTCAGTACCTGTGCGGATGGATGAATGACCAAGCCGACAAAGGTGCCGCACCTGGAGAGCCATGCAAAGGTGCATAGCTGACAAGGTGCAACACCCACGCTGTCATGGATCACCCTTCGTCCGCCATTTGTATGTAGTTCACAACTTACAAGAACTGCAAAAGACTCGTTCAGTGGGAACTGAATGTGACAGGGATTGTTGGACGCCGATTACGACAGTGATTGTAAGAACTGCGCGAGCAGCTTTAGTGCTTGCATTTGTGGTGGGTCCAAAGACATGGCTCCAGCCGCTTGCTTCGCGCCCCAGGCGTTCGTGGGTGATTCCGCCACTGGTTGGATAATGGGTTCTGTCCTTGAGAGAGAGAGAGAGAGAGAGAGAGGGAGGGAGGGAGGGAGAGAGAGAGAGAGAGGAGAGAGAGAGAGAGAGAGACTGACTGACTGACTGAAACTTTATTTATCAAGGATTGAGATATTAGGCGCACAGGCCTTTCTTCCAATCTGTCCTTGCTACATCTACTGACATATAATAACAGGCAAAGCTACATTACACTCACAAACAACATCGAAAGTAATGCGAATTACAACAACACTACAAACAGCAACAATGATTTAACAAAACACACAGGTACCCATACGAAGATGTTTGCACGTGTCATAATATCCGTTTACGGGAGCCCTCCCCAGACACTCCCACCCGGGGGGGGGGGGGGGGGGGGGGCACGCCACAAGTATACTTTCACTCGAATGACATGCTAAGCACATCGTTTGAATAAACTGTGCACCGGCACTGTATCCCCTGACCAGGTCTATACGGGAAGCACCCCAACAAACGGCACGTGAGCGCAAATGGTATGATAAAAAAATAACAGTTGCATAAAAAGAAATTAGGGAGTAAAATATATTATGTTTAGACAACACGAGATAATAAAATTTACGTTGCCTTGGATAAGTGCTTGTACAGTTTTGCTTTAAACGCAGCTAGGGAATTAACTTGTTGTAGATGCAGAGGAAGGGAATTCCACAGGAAACCACCGAGTATGACAAACTGGATTTATACAAATCAATGCGGGGCCGTTTTATGCTCAAGTTGCTCCGAGAGGTGCTATATCTCTTCTCAGTAAGAGTAAAGAGTTCCGATAAGCAGCCGGGGGCCTTACCGTTAAGAGCTTTGTGCACTAGTAAGCACTTGTTAAATACTTAGTGTTTGTCAAGAGGAAGGAGTCCAGCTGCCTCGAGCCTCGCCTCAGTGGGTAGAGATGAGCTAGGAATAATTAGTTTGGCTGCTCTCCTGTATAGCGAATTTATTTTCTTGAACTGGACCTCGCTGCAGCCATCCCAAACTGTTGAGGCATAATCAATGTGGAGCTTGATGTATCCATTGAAAAATAGTTTACGCGTGTTCAGATTAATGACCGCTTTCAGTTTAGACAGTAAAAATAATTTTTTTGAAATTGTCTTTCCGATGTGTATGAGATGAGGCTGCCAACTAAGTTGGTTATCTACAATTACCCCTAGTAAACGGTGCTGCCGTACTTGCTCTATGGGGACAGCTTCAAATGAGAGGTTTAGAGGCGTGGGTTGCAGCTGATGTTTCTGACGTGTTGTGACTAGCATGCTTTTTGTTTTAGTTGGATTGACTATCATTCTATTTCTACTGCACCATTCAGAGACTTCTTGTAGGCTCTGCTGAGGACTGTTGGTTATGTCAGCTACAGTTTTACCGGATGCATGTAGCCTCAAATCGTCAGCAAACATGTCACACTCAGCACTAGCACATGTGATGTGTAGTGGTAAATCATTAATAAAGATACAGAGAGAGAGAGAGAGAGAGAGAGAGCACATTATAAGATATTGGTAGCAGGGGTTTTCTATACAGTCCCTTCTAGGCCTGAGGGAGGTCAAAGGAAACATTGCACTATCACATATTGGAAGGTCAATGGTTCCTTTGACCTCCCGGAAGGCCTACAAGGATCCGTGCAGCAAACCCCTGCTACCAATAACGTATTTGTTTTCATTCCTCCAATATTTTTGTAAAAGAATTCAAGCTGAAATCTTCTGACCTGGATCACGCAAGACATGACTGATGTCAAAGAATATACATGTACGTACATGTATACATAATAGATTTATGACATGAGATATTTCATGATGTTGCCATCTGCATTACCAGCAGGATTGTCTACAAATCGTCGGAGTAATGCAATGAAAGAGTTGAGTGACTGTAGGATTTTTGTAATTAGGTCACAACGTACCGTTTTCATTGAAGGAATTGGTCACAGAAACTATTGTACATAATGTATATCTTGAAATACTCAAGTCCTCAGTTTGCACGGTAATCTGATTAAGGCTCCTATTTTGCCCTAGGTGCCTGCCTTCAGCCTCATCAAGGTAAAGTAATTGTGCATGCAGCCACTGGTATGGTAAACCACACTGGTGACAGGATGCGCAAGGGGTTGAGGGCTGTAAAGTAATGTCAACTTACCAGGTTGAACATGTAGTAGGCATAGTCCACAGCAGTACCAACCTGCCGTTTTGGACCCAAAGGAATAGGGGCCAGGATATCGGCATTGGATGCAATTAGCTTGTTGATCTGTGGGGGAAAAAAACCAAACTTACTGAAAGACATATTGCATTTTAAGGACAGCATAATGTGCTCATAACAATTAAGGTCAGATATAACACTTTTTCAGTGGATCTGACTACACTTAACCCTTTGCATGTCGACAGCAGTTTTTGTCATCGCGCCAAAACCCGCTACTAACACGGAAAAGGTTAACACTTTTTCAGAGGTCCTGACTACATCATTTCTTATGTAAATTACTTTGCTAATAATGAACGTCAGATATAGGTCAATGTAAGTGTTACATGCTCAAGTACACCATGTGGTATCTTAACTCATTCTACCCCATCACCGAAATCCCCAAATTTTGCCGTTGTCCTCTGAAGACTGCATTGCAGTGCAGGACACAGATCGACCATGATAGTTCAAGGGTGGTGCCAGAATAGCTTGGCGCCCATAGGCGCCAAGCTATTCTGGCATCACCCTTGAACTATCATGGTCGATCAATATCTTGCTGTGGTGTGTCTGGGGTAGAATGAGTTAAATAATGTGCGCAGGTCCCTGGCTTCCATAGGGACACTCAGTGAGCAAAAGGTCATTGGGGCGACATCAGCCCCAGCAGGTCTGTGCACTTCCATGTATGTTCCAGCTAAGGCTGATAACGGCCCAGGGACCTTTTGTCTACCATGAGGTTTTTGTTCACAAGTCTTTGTAAATTCAGCATTACAATATATAAACATGTCAATAATGAAGAGGTCGGATATTTCATGGCTTCTGGGTACATATTTCAGTTGGGTGGATTTACTTTGGTGGTTGGATCAATGTTGGGTTCATTTACTTTGGTGAATGGACCAAGGGATCCATCCACCAATATCTAACCTAAGCATCCATTCCTCCGTCAATGAGCATACCCATCCATGCAGCTAACATTCACTTGATAATTCAATTCGGCCTTCATCTAGCCATATATCAGTTCATCCAGACATCTATGCCTTAACTCTTATCATCTTGATACACCCATTGCTTGAAATGAATTTGACTGATAGTTTAAGGGTGGTGCCAGCATAGCTTGGCGCCTGCGGCGCCAAGCTATGCTGGCACCACCCTTCAACTAAAACAGTTGCTCTATCTCCTAAACTGTCATGTAGCCGTAACAGGACAATAAGCAAATTTTACAAAATCAGCCACAGGATGTAATGGGTGAACACACAAACAAACCATCCCACTTAATTACTATTGCACATAACCTCACACCATACACCAATCTATATATTCGTCCACCCAACAACCTATTCACTAATCGAACTAAACATGTATGCAAAGAGGAACAAAAGCTCCCTAAATCCAAATTATTTGGATAATAATAATTAATACGCCCTACTATGAGTTAAAATTGCAACCATCTTCTGGTGATTGAACAGAACAGCCACATACACAAGGCATACAAATAGAAACAAGTATGTCAAATATTCTTACAAGGTTGATGCGGCCCTGAATTGGGCGCCTGTGTTCATACTCGGTGGAAGATGCAACACACAGCGCACTGCCAACGCCGTGAGTTAGACTTAGGCTTGGATTAGCGCCGTTCTTCAACAGCTCATCTACTGCCTGTGGGTGGATAAATACACATCAAAATACCACTGACAAGACTGACCATGTATCTTGATATTACATTCAATAATGCCATTGTATATGTCTTAGTACATACAACTTATTAAATCCTTCACTGCGAAGAAAATCCAAACATCATCCAACTACAAGATGTATAGATCCTCATGAGCCCCTGCAGTTGCGAGAGCTCATGAGGACCTATACCTTTTGCTGAAACCAAATTGTATTCCTGCCCCTTCGATGGTCGTGGGTTTGTTTTGTTGTCGAATAAGCAAAGCTATCAGGAACAAAATATGCATTCACTGGCAGGGAAGGGGTTAGTAAGATAATGAGAAGTACACTTCTGGGTTCTGGAACACACATCTTGATGGTAGCATCAAAAGTAAAGGACACTGAAAGAGGCTGGAAATGAAGTATCAATACAACATTTGAGGGAAAAAACAGTTACTAAAAAAACAAGAAAGGCAAAGCTCTTATGGCTCATGTGTATGACCAATTCACATAATAAGTTTGTGTGTACATGTGTCTTAACATAAGTAAAGGGTTGGCCTGTGCACCAGTGAAATCCGAGTTTTCTCAAAGTGTATGCGTTTTTCACACATTTGTCCACCCTCCGTGACCCTTGACCTTTGTGAGTGGGTGACTAAATTAGCATGCATAGAAAGGTGCTATCATTTATATATCTTATGCCAAGTTTGATTGAAAAGTTTGCCAAACTTTGGTAAAAACTACAATTCTATCAAAAACTGACATTTATCACAGACTTGCTGAAATCCTGCGACCCTTGACCTTTCTGAGGGGTCTTCCAAATTAGTATACATAGGAAGGCCTTATCATCAGGTATCTCTACACCAACTTTGCTAGGATTGAAAATGAAAATAATATTTGAGAAAAAACAGTTTTGTCAAAGTATGGCTTTTTAAAAAAACCATGACCCTTGACTTTTGCATGGGGACCACTAAAATTGTATGCATAGAAAGGTCTTATCATCAGCTACCTTTGTGCCAAATTTGACTGAAAAGCTGGCAAAAACTTTGATAAAAACTACAATTCTACCAAAAACTGGCATTTTTTACATGTTTGCTGACCTCCTGTGACCCTTGAACTTTCTAAGTGGTCATCCAAATTAGTAAAGGCATAACCACCAGGCATCTCTGTACCAAGTTTGAGTTTGAAGTTGAAAATAGTATTTGAGGAGAAACAATTTGTGTCAAAATGTGGCTATTCTTTTACCCTTTTCTGAACCCCCCTGTGAGAGGTCACTGCAAAAGGTTTTACCACAAAGTACCCTTGGGCCAGATTTAAGTCTGGGGCTTGTGAAGTCTCCAAGAAAATGACAATGTTAAAGTTTACCATGGATGACAGATGCCGGCCAGACGACAGATGCTCACTTTTGCTATCGCATGTGTGCCCCCCCCCCCCCCCCCCCCCAAAAAAAAAAAAAAAAAAAAAAAAAATCACTATTCAAAACAGCTGTTAACATCTGCCAAAAATTGATGGTTTTTGGTCACATCGAGACATGACTAGAGCACATGTAGGCTTTAGCCGCTTGTTCATGACCGTTCTGCTGTGATCAAGAGCTATAATTTTGGCACGGATCTAAACATCACATTCAATTGTCTTGATTTACTAGCTTAAACAATTCAATACCAACGACCAGGGATGTTTAGAAATTACTATGCATCACTTGAGATTCATGTTTTTTTGTGCAGAGACTTTTTTCTCAGTCACAAGTTAAAGAATGTAACAAACTGGAGGAGAACATAATTTCAGTCACTTGATCTGGTGTCATACCACTCTACACACGTTCACTGTTCTGACGTGACACATCCTTATCATGTTGACAGACTGGTTCCATGTCATCTGATTTTGTTCATTTTGACTTGCCTTCCTTCTTTGCACTCATGTGAATCAAGACAGTCTTTAACACAACATATTTTACCCGTTAAGTGTTATACAGTAGCTGATGCAATTATGTTAACGATATGCATTAAATCCCCATGATCAGAATAGATAAATAGTTGGTTTGTTCTGGGTTTAAAGTCCACGGCACCAAAGTCATAATGTGCAGCCCTAATCAGCCGGCTATTGGGGACAAGGACGGCTATTACCTATGGAGTATGACCTGAACACTGATCAATTCAGGGGCACTGCAACTGTGCCACATTGATTTGCCAGGACCTTTCAAAGGATATGCTATATACAGAAAGCCCGTCTTTGGGCAGAATAAATAAATAAATAAATGGAAATAAAGAAATTTTTAATAAATAAATATTATACATTTTTAATAAATAAATAAATACAGATATACTAAAAATAAGCTTACCATCAACCATGAACAACCTGAAACACTTCAAATCCTTTTGAAACGGCACAGGATATGATCTTTCTCACTTCCAAACCCCCACCTCCATGTAATAATAATAATAATAATGTATATTTTTAAGGTGCCTATACTTTCGATAGAAAAGCTTTAGGTGCCGTACAAATGACATACTAACATACACACACCTTGCATCCTACAGCACATATATATGCCCTAACAGACACACTCACACAATCAGATATACAAGGAAAATAAACTTAGTAGAGTAAACACACCAACAAGAAATGCTCACACACACCAAAGATATACGTGTACTATACAACTGATAATGGATACACTAGGCAGCTCTCACTGACAGCAACAACAAAAACAGAAATAAAATAATTATGACGGTGAATGCATGTTTTTAAAGGAATAAATGTGTCTTTAAAGACTGCCGGAAACTATTGGCTGGTTCAATATATCTGAGGGACTGTGGGAGTTTATTCCAAAGAAATGGTCCTTGGAATGAGACAGACCTCTCGCCAAAACTCAAACCAAGGGGAATCACAGCGCTGGACAGACAACAGTTAGATCCCCTGCCCCCGCCTATCAGGCACCCAATCGCCAGCCCACAGAGAAATACGCAGGTATAGAATAAGACAATCATTTCCATCCTCAAAAAGAATGGATCAGGTCTCTTATATAACCCATGTCTTTCTCCGGAACTTAGGAAGTAGGCAGGAGAAACATACATACACAAACATGAAGGTGCGCTACTATATGTGGTCGGGTAAATACCCTGATTTCCCACAGTAGATGCACAGAACATTACACAACAATGTAACGATACAAATTTTGCCTCGAGTTATACATGATACTCACAAACCAGATAGGTGAGGCTAGCGCTGGCAGAATTGTCAGTACTCAAACCAAGGGGAATCACAGCGCTGGACAGACAACAGTTAGATCCCCTGCCCCCGCCTATCAGGCACCCAATCGCCAGCCCACAGAGAAATACGCAGGTATAGAATAAGACAATCATTTCCATCCTCAAAAAGAATGGATCAGGTCTCTTATATAACCCATGTCTTTCTCCGGAACTTAGGAAGTAGGCAGGAGAAACATACATACACAAACATGAAGGTGTATCGTTACATTGTTGTGTAATGTTCTGTGCATCTACTGTGGGAAATCAGGGTATTTACCCGACCACATATAGTAGCGCACCTTCATGTTTGTGTATGTATGTTTCTCCTGCCTACTTCCTAAGTTCCGGAGAAAGACATGGGTTATATAAGAGACCTGATCCATTCTTTTTGAGGATGGAAATGATTGTCTTATTCTATACCTGCGTATTTCTCTGTGGGCTGGCAATTGGGTGCCTGATAGGCGGGGGCAGGGGATCTAACTGTTGTCTGTCCAGCGCTGTGATTCCCCTTGGTTTGAGTACTGACAATTCTGCCAGAGCTAGCCTCACCTATCTGGTTTGTGAGTATCATGTATAACTCGAGGCAAAATTTGTATCGTTACATTGTTGTGTAATGTTCTGTGCATCTACTGTGGGAAATCAGGGTATTTACCCGACCACATATAGTAGCGCACCTTCATGTTTGTGTATGTATGTTTCTCCTGCCTACTTCCTAAGTTCCGGAGAAAGACATGGGTTATATAAGAGACCTGATCCATTCTTTTTGAGGATGGAAATGATTGTCTTATTCTATACCTGCGTATTTCTCTGTGGGCTGGCGATTGGGTGCCTGATAGGCGGGGGCAGGGGATCTAACTGTTGTCTGTCCAGCGCTGTGATTCCCCTTGGTTTGAGTACTGACAATTCTGCCAGCGCTAGCCTCACCTATCTGGTTTGTGAGTATCATGTATAACTCGAGGCAAAATTTGTATCGTTACATTGTTGTGTAATGTTCTGTGCATCTACTGTGGGAAATCAGGGTATTTACCCGACCACATATAGTAGCGCACCTTCATATTTGTGTATGTATGTTTCTCCTGCCTACTTCCTAAGTTCCGGAGAAAGACATGGGTTATATAAGAGACCTGATCCATTCTTTTTGAGGATGGAAATGATTGTCTTATTCTATACCTGCGTATTTCTCTGTGGGCTGGCGATTGGGTGCCTGATAGGCGGGGGCAGGGGATCTAACTGTTGTCTGTCCAGCGCTGTGATTCCCCTTGGTTTGAGTACTGACAATTCTGCCAGCGCTAGCCTCACCTATCTGGTTTGTGAGTATCATGTATAACTCGAGGCAAAATTTGTATCGTTACATTGTTGTGTAATGTTCTGTGCATCTACTGTGGGAAATCAGGGTATTTACCCGACCACATATAGTAGCACACCTTCATGTTTGTGTATGTATGTTTCTCCTGCCTACTTCCTAAGTTCCGGAGAAAGACATGGGTTATATAAGAGACCTGATCCATTCTTTTTGAGGATGGAAATGATTGTCTTATTCTATACCTGCGTATTTCTCTGTGGGCTGGCGATTGGGTGCCTGATCGGTGGGGGCAGGGGATCTAACTGTTGTCTGTCCAGCGCTGTGATTCCCCTTGGTTTGAGTACTGACAATTCTGCCAGCGCTAGCCTCACCTATCTGGTTTGTGAGTACTCTCGCCAAAAGACTTAGTTCTCACAGTCAGAAAGCGTAATAGTTTAACGTCTGTTGAGGAACGGAGCTGTCTTGAAGGTGTGTACACATGAAGAAGCTCAGAAAGATAGTCAGGGCCAGTAGAAGTAGACAGACAGGTATGACAGATGGACAGAACTTTGTATTGTACTCTAGATGTGTTAGGCAACCAATGGAGTGCACGCAGGATGGGTGTGATGTGGTCTGACTTCTTAGACTTGACAACAAGCCGTGCTGCTGAGTTCTGCACCCTCTGGAGCTGATCCAGAAGGTACAGAGGACAGCCACACAGGATGCATTGCCGTAATCGAGTCGGGACAAGACAAAGGAGCAGACCAGCGTTTTAGTGGCTTCTGGTGTGAGAAGATGCCTGATGGAGCTAATACAACGCAGTTCAATAAATGCAGATCTACAGGTATTCAAAACATGTTGTTTTAGTGAGAGACTGCATGCAATCAATGGTGACGCCAAGATTTCTTACCTGAGCAGAAAAACAAACTTCAGTGTCTAGGATTGTGATGGACTGCGGTAAGGAGGAAGATATTCTGGTAGAGGAAACTATAGCATGGCTTCTGTTTTATCTTCATTCAATTTTAATTTGTTGGCTATCATCCATGTTCTAACATCAGAGCAATCACAATCACAACATCCCGTTGACTAGTTTCAGATTGGTTTTAAAGGCCTTTGTGCATGCAGAAACTGGCATTGTAACTACAAGAACAGGGGCACTGAAGAGTTATAGTTGCTTACCGAGTCATTGCCGCTTGCGATGGCTAAGGCAAGAGGAGAGAATCCATTGCACAACAGGTTGGGGTTCGCCTTGTGTTGAAGCAACAGAGTTACCACTTTAGTTGCATGCTGGTGGATAAAACAATGAAATAAATTCACTTTTAATAAAGACATTCTTATCTGTGAGAGGCATCTTTGAAGACTATCTTCCAGCCAGCATGAGAAGGATCAGCCGAGACAGCTTAAGGGTAGTGCTAGATTAGCTGTGCCCTTCCTAGGCACCAAGCTAATTTGGTACTTCCTTTAAATGTAACAAACAGTGTGTGTGTGTGTGTGTGTGTGTGTGTGTGTGTGTGTGTGTGTGTGTGTGTGTGTGTGTAGCTTAATTATATTTTGATGTGTTTAATGTTCTTCTTTTTATGTTGCGCAGCACCGCAACTATTTCCTAATGTATTATTACATATGGCAATTTTCTATCACATCAAGGTCTCTGTCTTTAGGAAGACTCTCTAGCATCTCTCAAACAGTTGTCATACAGTCCTTCTCTCATATCTTTTATCATCTCTGATGCTAAAAAAAAAGGTTGAATGCTTGCTGATGTTTAAGTTTTAGGTGTTATACTGTCTGTATCAAACAAATTGGGCACTCACTAACTGGGCACACATTTTTGAATCGCATCCTCTAGAATTTCATTTGTTGAGCATGAGACATAAAGGATAAATGAGTTATACTGTAGTTACAAAAAATGCATCAAAACAGCCATATCCACCTTATAACTGTCATCTCGAGCACAGGCCAGCTGAAGGGGTGTTCTTCCACCAAGCAAAGCTGCTGATTCATCAGAGATTGCATCCTTTGACCACTCATCCATCTGTAAATGAATTACAGCAAATGTTATATCAAATATGAGATTATGTCGCATAAAAAGACGCTTCTTCGGAGGTGATGAACACACTTTTTCCATGTAAATGACTTCCCTTATAACAAACTTTGGAGTTTTGCTAAATCCCAGTACATGGTCAATAAATTGCGCTGCTTTTTGACTACCGTATTGAAAATACGGTAGACTTTAGGATGGGGCTGGTCAGAGCACATTCTAGCATGCAAATGACAAACATAGTCGGGCGCACATCAGACTATGACAGTGAAGTAACATGATAAAAATTACGTCATGTCTAGCTACGCTAATCGCGCTGTTGAACGTACATTTGGTGGGAAGCGCCGTGTGTATGTGTGTGTGTGTGTCTAGGTGTATGTATGTAGACACGAATATCTCCGGTGTTTCTGTATGTACGGGCCTGAAATGTTAGAAAATGCTTTAATCGAGATGTATTTTGGAGCCTCCGAGCACATTCAAATTAAGTGATTCTTTCAAGAGAAAAATTGCCATTTATATAAAGTCGGTTGACCCCAGTCTGACTATCCATAACTTTTGTTCTATTCACTTAGAATTTTGGATATAGCTAGCTTGGAGATAGACTTTGGATGAGTTCGTAATCCAGGGTTGTACCTCTTTAACTTTTTGCAAGTTTTTATCCACTATATACTCCCATCAAACAGTCAGCCTGGGAAAAGGCTGTGTGGAACAAAACAGTCAGCCCTGGAAGAGGCTGCATGCCTTTTGGATGAGTGACATCAAACATCAAATTCGTCACTGTATGTGTCGTCGTGAGACTAGCGATGCCATGACATCAAGCTTATAGTAATGTCATTTTCCTGCTTGCACTAGTCTTCTTCAGAATTCCTGTCGCTACAAGAGCCCACAGAGCGTACTAATGGCGGGAAGCGCCGTGTGTCCGTCTTTATTTGTGTGCGCTGGCATGTGTTTTATCAGAGCCGGTTGGCTTACAGAGGAGGGAACTAGATCAGAAAAATAAGCGTAAAAAATATGAACAACTCTGAATGTTCCTAAAAGAAAAATGCATGTGAGCTCCGAACAATACAGTAGACTTTGGGATGAAATCCTCATCTTGTTTACTGGTGCGCAAACAATGAAATGATTTTAAATCCTTCCGAAACGGAATGCATGACGATAGCAACCCGTCAGAAGCACCAGCTCAAGCCACTTACACTCAGCCTGACTATCCATAATGACATCGTTAATCAGGTCACGGAACACCGATTACTTGGTGTAATTGTTGATGACCAGATGAAGTGACAATCACACATAAATGCTGTATGTAAAACTGTTGCTAGAAATGTTTTTATGCTTTCAAAGTTGAAGTACTTTATCGATGTTGATGCTCGCAAGTTATTTTACAATGCACATGTCAAATCCCACATCGATTATGCGTCCACGATATGGGATGGCAGCGGTGGCATACACTTGAAGAGGCTTAACTCCCTGCATCGGAGTATTCGGAGAGCATCGAAACATATCCTGCCTGATTCAGCCCTAACAACTGATGAAAGACTTGAAAAACTGAAAATGCTACCTCTTAGCAAGCATCACCTCTTAAACAAGGGTGTGGTTATGTATAAAATCTGGAATGAGATTCACCCAGAATATCTTTGTAAGCTCTTTACCAAGGCAAGTTCAGGTTATTCTACTTCAAGACGAAACTTTATTACACCTCGCCCCAGGATAGATCTTTTTAAAACCAGTGTATCTTTCTCAGGCACATCTTTCTGGAACACACTGCCAACATGTATAACACACGCTAGCTCCCTCTCCTCTTTCAAGGAATGCCTCCTCAAGTACTTGTCTGCTGATACATAATCTACCACAAGTATTCGTATCAAACATGTGCTTATCGTATAATCAGTGCATGCTGCCGTATGGTTTGTGCATACTAATAATAATCGCCTAATTACATAATTCAACTTTCTATTATAATCCAAATAATTTTTGCTGTCTGAAGTGAATTTTCACTATGATCCAAATGATTTGCTTCGTATATAGGTCAAGTTATCATTAGCGTGTGTTTGTGTGTGCGCGCGAGCGTGTATGTGTCAGTGTGCGCACGTTGCGTGTACTTTCTATTTTTCGTTTGTTTTTTGTATGACCGAATGAATGAATGAATTTTGTTTAATGTCTCTTCATGTTTAATGTTTCCTAATTTTTCTTTGTGTAATTTGGTACTATTAGTATTACAATTATTATCCTGTGTTTGTAGAGTAGCAACGGCAAGTATGAAAAAATGGCACACATGCTAATTACTTTATCCGTTGAGAAATAAAGTTTCATTTCATTTCATTTCATACTAAACAGCAGCAGTTTCATTTCATAAACCTGCCATCACATGAAAAATGCTGTCACAATGTTGCCAGTTTGCAACAGCTGCATGTTTTTCATGAGATGCAAAGATGTGTTAAGAGATCTGAATGCACAGGTATATGGTATAATAGGAAAACCGGAATTTGTATGTAGCAAGACTGGTATGTGTTTATTTTTAATATTTAAAGTTAACCTACTGGCTATTTCACCCCACAGTCACATTTCCCAAATTTTGGAGGTGTGACTGTGATCAAGTTGCAGGAGATATGGATCGACCATAATTATTCAAGTGTACCACCAGATTAGCTTGGCGCCTGATGGCGCTAGGCTAATCTGGCACTACACTTGAATTATCAAGGTCAATCCATCTCGTCCTGTTGGCCATTGGGGCTAAATGGGTTACAACTACAGCATACCCATAATTTCTCATTTGAAAAACATTTGGCATAGCAGATTATTTTGTGTGCATTAAAAATTTTGTGGTTGCCTAACAGTTCACCAATCTTACTGTGTTTCCCAAAGTTAACCCTCTGGCTGTCGGTAGTGGTTTCTGTCAAAGCGATTCCTGCAAGAATCATTGCCACGAAAACTGCAGACAGCCAAAGGGTGAAACCATGTTCAGAAAACAATTGTGTGCTGGTCTGTAATTTTAGATTGGGAACAGAAAGGTTAAGTTTTTGATTTTGGACATCACAGCTTTGAGTTATAAGGTCCAAATCACTGACCATGCAGCACTGGCTTTGCTTCCGCCCTAAACATGTACATCCACCTGGGCAACCATCACAATTGTGGCAATCATTACCATCACAGCAGTCAACAATCATTGTCAGCGCTCATCACCACTACAACAATTATCACCATGAAAGCGGTAATCACATTTGAATAATGTCGCCACCATGGAAGTCATCACAATTATAGGGAAAATCATCAACATTATGGTCCCACTCACCGTTACAAAAAGCTCAGATCAGACAGTGTCTCCAAAAGCATCGCAGAAAGCAAAGAATATTTTCTTATTGCGACTCGGTTACACATGTCACCCCAAACCTGTACCTTGCACACTACAGGTGAGGCATGCATTGGTAATGTACAGTATACATATGGATGGAAATCACTCGATGCTGGACAAACAGACAGATCCCTTCACCCCGTTCTTATGGCATCACATAGCTTGTACTTCTCTTAGGCTGGTGAAATAATCCTTTACATGCTAATACACTCTAATATGAGATAAATTTCACCATGATAGTTAATTAAGACTGGTGCCAGAACAGCTTGGCACCAGAGACGCCAAGCTGTTCTGATACGACCCTTGAACTATCATGGTCAATCTCTCTTGAACTGTAACACAGCCTTCACAGGACAACTCACAGATATGAAAAAATTAAGCCTCTGGATTTAATGGGTTAATGCCGATTATGAAGGGGTCAAGGAATCTAATTGTCTGTTTGTCCAGCACTGAGTGATTTGCCTTAGTATTTATAGCACTCAAACTGTGAAATGTAACAATTAACCCCTTCGTGCATGCAGCCACCGTTACTATGTACAATATCCGTGACCACATGCACAAGAGGCTAAGGAGTGTTTGTATCTCTGCACAAGCGCCCTCTACCTGTGAAACGTAGCATGGATAAAAAAAAAAAAAAATTACGCATGCAATGAATGTTAATTTGTATCCTTTGCATAAGCTGTGCAAACCTGTGAAACACAGCAGTATGAGGGTGCTGGAAAGAAGAGTGTATGTGCCACATGCAGACAGCAGAGTGTGCTATTTAGCAGCTGCCCTCTTTACAAACACAAATCATTTTACAAAATTGACTAAACTGCACCGTCAGCAACAGCAGGATTTCACAGCTTCAGCTTTCTGCCCTGTGACCAATCAAGCAACTTAGAAACATTACACCAGACAAAGCCTACCATGCCATAAACAATAACATGCAATACTGTAATGTGCCAATACCATACAGTTAAATTCTTACATACTATACAACACCAATTACTACACACAAAAATACCAGCCAATACTTGAGCACGGCCATGAGAGGGTTCCTGTTAGTGGGCAAAAAAACAAACTCACAGAAATGATATGAAATCACAACCTGTCATGGTCAAACCAAACGTCTAACTCTACTTATTCAGCCCTGTTACATAACAATATACTACGATCATGACCCCTGCCGTGAGATGGACTTAGTTGCCTGCTCGGCATTAAACCCAAATAACTAACTAATTGACCATGATGGTTTCACCCATTTAACCCCATGTCAGCACTTCCAAAGTTTGGAGGTGTCACATAACGACTATGCACTAGTTGCAGGAGATGGATTGACCATGATAACTGAAGGGTAGTGCGAGATTAGCTTGGCACCTGATGGTGCCAAGCTAATCTAGCACTACCCTTCAATTATCATGGTCAGTCCATCTCCTGTTGTAGCATGTCAGGGCTAAATGGGCAAAGCTGTGACAGAATAGCTTGCTGCTGAAAGGTGTTAATTAAGCTATTCTGACATCACCTTTAGGCTGTCGTGCAACTATCATGGTTATTCTGTCTCAGGTGCAAGGCAGTCTTTGAAGAACATTGGCAGAAATTATCAATGAGTTAAATCATCTGCTGCAAAGCATGTCCCATCACCAGCCGTGTAAAGAGAACAGCAACGTCTAGATGTATGGATGAATATCGGTCAGACTTACAGTACCGCGGCCCCAGTGGGACTCGCGCAATCGATTGCGGACATCTTCAGGGATCTGTATTTGATGTACATTAATTACACAGTCATGGAATTTCTCAATGCAAATGCAGGTACATAAACAAAACACCCCAAAAATTTCACACATTATCAGCCTGGCAGCTACTAGATAAAACAATTATGGTCTATTGATGAACATGTTAAGAGTTACAGGTTAATAAACTACTCGTCCACATGTAATAATAACTGTAGTGTACATCTGTTACACACTGATGCTTCAGTCGCATGAGCTTCATCCTGCGCAATCAAGCAAGGTGCTCCACTATAGCGGAGCACCTCACTTCATGGGTTACGTAGAGAATAACCCAATGAAGAAAGAAACATGCTTAGAACAACCTGGTTTATTAATATTTTAAACAAAGCAGACAAACAAACAAGTATAAATTCCCTGCTTATGTTGTCAGTGCGAAGAAGCTAAGTGTCTTAGCTACTTAGCTACTTCACACTGACAATCTTTGAAAAGTAGCGAATTTTATATTTGTTTATATATCTATTTTTTTTAAATGAAGCAATATGGAATTATTAATAAATTGTGCTGTAAATGTTTTTTTCTAAGCGTGTTTCTTTCTTCATTAGGTTATTCTCTGCATATAACCAGCTTGGCTGTGGCTTAATTGGGCAGGATTTGTGCTCACTCATGCAACCATGTCCTGGTGTGCACGCATGCAAACCAAACTTGCAAGTTATATTACAACTATAAAGACTGGACCAGCTGGAATGGATTGTAATTATAGTTCAATATTAGTGCCAGATTATCTCGGTGCCTTCCCACCTGCCAAGCTAAACTGGCACTCCTCTTGAACTTCCAAGGCCGATCCATCTGCCGCTGTGCCATCTTGCAGATGAATTTACTACACAGTATTTGTAAACAGATGATGCCATCTGTGCACCTTAGCTCATTGTACCCCAAGACTGAAATCCGCACATTTTGCTGTTGTCCTCTGAAGATTGCAGTGCAGTGAGATCGACCATGATAGTTCAAGGGTGATGCCAGAGTAGCTTGGCGCCCTATTCTTTCATCACCCTTGAACTATCATGGTCGATCTATATCTTGCTGTGGTACATCTGGGGTAGAATGAGTTAACAAGACTCACAATAGTTGCCTGGCCACAACAATGTGAAAACCCTCCAGCTGGGATAATCATGGCCAGAATGCACATTTGGGGCACGTGAAAAAATATGCCGCTTCCTGGCAAGGGCTGATTTACATCCCAAATATGAGGTACTGTACAGCCATTAAGAGAATGGCGTGATCTTGCTGTAAATGTTGATCAACTGAGACCATCCCTGTACTGTCTGGAACACTTTCAATGCAAGGTACTGCACTAATTTCTTTGACCCATTCTTGATTTAGGAATAACATCTAGGAGACTATCAAATGCGCTTATATTGTAAATGTTTTTGTAGCAACTGTCATTGTCGGGACTATTTCATGAAGATGGACCATCAAATTCATGATTGTCAGTGGACTGACTTGTGACAGTCACAATTAGCTAATGGGCATGTTTTGGAGTCTCCATATGCTTTGTGGCTTTTGTTGCTGTGCTTGTCAAAAATTGTGGAATCTTGTGGTAAAAAAATTGACAAAAAACAGGTGCCCAGTATGTCTTCGGGCTGACGTGACAACATCGACCGCAGTGGGCCCATGCACAACTGTGTGCAGACCCACTGTGGCCGACATCAGCGCTAGGGTCTTTTTCCACTGGGGTGGAGACTACAAAGAGTGGCAAAGAGCTTTGCTACAACTGTGACATTATCACAAAGTTTGTTACAAGATAGGTATGTAAAGAATCACCAGTGTGCGGTTGAGGAAGGAATCGTCCTCTTGAGCCCTGACATCCGGATTGGCCAGCGCGTTTAGCAACAGTTCCGTGATGGCCACGCCTTCTTCTACTGGGATGGCAGCAGCAATGTGTAGAGGTGCCAGGCCACCTTTCTGTAAGCAGTTCAAAGAAAAATGATTGCAATGTCTGCATTAATGGTATGCTAGTAAATGTAATTAAGAGCTACTTACACTGAGTTGGTATACCTCGCCCTGTGCCTACGTTAAATGCACCAACGGCATCATTGTTGCTATTTTTGCACCAGACCCATCGCTCAGATCGGTCATGTGCTCCAGATCAGTTTAGAGCATGTGCTTTCTGCACCTGTAATGAGCAATCTCGGAGAAAGAATCACGTGACCGTCGTTTGATTGCTGCAAAATAAGATGAATAAAGAATAAACCCTTTCCCATATGCAATCTGGCAATAATGCATCATTATGCTAGTACCACGAAACATTACGCGATTTGTCAGATTTGAAAAATAGCTTTTATTCCTCAATGGGTTATTTTGTGACATCTGCGTCGTTTGCGGTAGAAAGCACCGTCGTAGGTGAAGTTCAAGAGATGAGCGCACTACAAGTACAATGGACTTGATTCAGGGGCTTGGGGCATGACACAAGCCTCCGCCATCTCTACACAAAACTGGCGTGTTAGGGGAGGTAAAAGGCACTAAAAGTAAAACCGGAAACGAACTGTTTTTCGACTGCGATCACAATCTTCCGTGTGAACATACGAGACCACACTACAAGTGCAGAAGCCTACCTGTGCGCGCAGTTCTGCTGCACATGACTGGTCCGAGCGATCGGTCTGGTGAGAAAATAGCAACAATGGCGCCGCTGGTGCATTAGGTACAGGGTGAGGTATACCAACTCAGCGCTACTTACACCCTAACTAAAGAGAATGGGAAGAGAATTTATAGAAACAAATATATACCAAGAAAGACAAAGCCATTATGGCTCACGTGTATGACCTATTTACATGTGTGTGACCTTTGTGACAATAAGTAAAGGGCTGGCTTCTGCACCAGCAAAATCCATGCTTTCTCAAAATGTAAGCATTTTTCACACATCTGTCAACCCCTCGTGACCCTTGACCTTTGCGATGAGTTGAGTAAATTAGTATGCATAGGAAGGTCTTATCATCAGCTACCTTTGTGCCAAATTTGATTGAAAAATTGTCAAAAACGTTGATAATACCAACCATTTTATCAAAAATTGGCATTTTACACACATTTGTCAGCCCCTTGTGACCCCTGACCTTTCCGAGGGGTCATCCAAATTAGTATGCATAAATAGGTCTTACCATTAGGTATCTCAGTACCAAATTTGGGTTTGAAGTTGTGAATAGCATTTGAGAAAAAACATCTTTTTGTCAAAATATGGCTATTTTGGACCTTGTTCCTGAGCAAGTGTGACCCTTGACCTTTCTGAGGGATCAACCAAATAGGTATGCATAGAAAGATCCTTCCCATCAGGTATGTCTGTAGCAAGTTTGGATTTGAAGTTGTGAATAGTATTTGAGAAAAAAACATCTTTTGTCAAAATGTGGCTATTTTTGAGCTATTTCCTGAGTTCTTGTGACCCTTGACCTTTCAGAGGGATCAACCAAATTAGTATGCATAGAAAGGTCTTAGTATGCATAGAAAGGTCTTACCATCAGGTATCTTTTTTTGTAACAAGTTTGGGTTTGAAGTTGTGAATAGTATTTGAGAAAAAATAAATTATGTCAAAATATAGCTATTTTTGAACTATTTCCTAATCCCCTGTGGCCTTGACCTTTGTGAGAGGTCACTCAAATTGGTATGTTTAGAAAGGTCTTGCCACAAAGTATCCTTGGGCCAAGTTTGAAGACTGTGGCTTGAATAGTCTCCGAATAGTCTTCGAGAAAATGCCAACGTTAAGTTTACCACGGACGGCGGACGACAGACAATGGCGGACAACGACCACTGGCCCAAAACATAGACTCACTTTTGCTTCGCACATGAGCCAAAAATATATAGGGACCCTTTCTGCCATTTGATACTTCTCCATAAATTGAATCTTTGGACTCTCATCTCTTTTTCTGGGACAGTTTGATACACTGTCAAAGCATAAATATTGCAATCAAGAAATTGTGGCTGAACTGTCAAGAAAAAGTACCAACCAAATTGCCGAAAAATAAACTCACATCCTTTCCGAGAGCAGTGCTAGTGGATGCGCCCTTTACAAGAAGTCTGCGAACCATGTCCACATCGGCAGCTTTTATTGCAAAAAACAACACTGGCATGGGAACGCTGGCTGCATTGGGGTCAGCCCCCCTCCTCAGCAAAAGTTCAAGAGTCTCCTTCATTCGCTCACGGCTGAGGAAAATTAATTTTTCTCTAAAATGTATTTTTTCGAAAAATACTTACCGATGCCATTACTACAATGGAACAACCTATAGCTAGCGTAATTTTAGCCCAAAAACTTACGATGTGTACCATTAGAGCCAGGGGAGGCCACCAAGGGTACCGTGGTCTAGTACCCGGGTAGCCTCCCTTCCCCCGCCGACATGTGAGCACCAGCTCACTACCAATCCAACCAGTTCTTTCATTCAACTGAGGAGCGGCTAGCGGGGCAGGTGGGAGGGTCATCCAAGTAATGGCATCGGTAAGTATTTTTCGAAAAAAATACATTTTAGAGAAAAATTAATTTGTTTCCTCAAAAACATTACCGATGCCATTACTACAATGGAGAATGGCGAAGAGGAGGAGGGTGCCGCGTAACCCAGTAACCGACCAAGCTAGCAAGACCCGTCCTCCTCGGCGCGCGCTCCCGATAATTTTAGCTAATGGTTTACCTACGGCACCGAGGGTGCCGGGAGGGAGTGTCGCGCCGCCGCAATGTCCCCCACCAGGGCCAGGTTGTCTCGCTGGCCAGCCAGGTTACGGAGGTAGAATCGGGTGAAGGTAGACTCGGTCCGCCAGCCAACGGCCGCCACGATGTCTCGAACAGCGCAGTTGCGGTCGAAGGCGAGGCTTGCAGCCATGGCTCTGACCTCGTGGGCCCGGATGTGGAGTCGCTTGGCAGCGTCAGGGCAGAGGTCCTTGTAGGTGGAACGTATCACCCATCTTAGCCAGGAAGAGATTGTCTGGGCCGAGATATCTTGTCTACCTGGGGACAGAGGAAAAAAAAGGCGGGTGCGTCCCCGGCGGAGCGGCTTGGTACGGCGCAGGTACACTCGTAAGGCTCTCACCGGGTCCTGTTGTCTAACTTCCTTGCTCGGGTCGACCGGCTTCAGCGGTCGAATGGTGATCACCTGGGGGGCTGTCAACGGAGACTGGTTCTTGGCCAAGAAGGCCGGGTCCGTTAGCAGCTGCACGGATCCATCCGACCTGAACTGCAGGCAGTTGGGGAGTACGGAGAGCGCGTGCAGCTCACTCACTCTGGAGGCTGTAGCTAAGGCGAGAAGAAAGCAGGTCTTCCGCGTGAGGTCAGCCAGGCTTGCCAGGGGAAGCGGCTCGAAATGCTCAGTGTTCAGCCAGGTGAGTACCCAGGGTAGGTCCCAACGTGGGATCAGGGAGCGGCGGGCTGGTCGCTGGATGCCGAAGTGGTCCATGAGGTCCGCGAGGTCTCTACACTTGCCAGGGTCCGCTCGGCCCAGGTGCCGGTAAGTGTCGGCGATATTAGCAAGGTACCCCTGATGGTGATTGGCGCCAAGTGCTGTTTGGCGAAGAGCCAGAGGAAGAACTCAGCCAACTGGGGGGAAGTCAGATCAGTAGGGGAGAGGTGATGGAGGGTGCACCAGGCTCCTAGCACTCTCCACTTTCCCTCGTAGACTCGAAGGGTCGAGGGTCTGCGGGCTGAAGCGATAGCTGCCACTGTCTCACGTGAGAAACCTCTAGCGGCGAGGGCTTGCCGCACAATCTCCAAGCGTGAAGTAGCAGTCATTCGGGGCACGGATGGAAGAGCGGCTGCCGTGGCTGCTTGAGCATCGTGCGAGGGGTGGGAAGCCGTAGAGGGGGTCCCGTGGCGAGATTCAGGAGGTCGGTGGTCCAGGACTTGGTCCAACAGAACGGCGCCACTAGCAAGAGGATCGCGTTGCATCCCTTCAGTTTGAGCAGGACCTTGGGGACAAGGACTGAGGGGGGGTAAGCATAAGCACAGAGACCGTCCCAAGGGATGGAGAGCGCATCGACCGCCCAGGCTAGGGGGTCCGGCACAGGCGAGACAAACAGGGGGAGCTGGTGGTTCCACCTTGTCGCGAAGAGGTCGATAAGGGGGGTCTCCCACTCTGTGCAGATCATCCGAAAGATGTCCGGGCGTAGCGTCCACTCGGTGTGGAGAAGCTGACCGCTCCTCGAGAGGGAATCCGCGAGGACGTTCAGGTGTCCGGGAATGTGTCTCACTCGGAGGGAGATGCCGCCATCCTCGCACCAACGGAGGAGTCGGTAAAGGGACGGAGAGTGGGTCCCACCCTGCTTCTGAATGTAGGACACCACAGTGGAGTTGTCGGAAAGGATGAGGAGCTCCTGTTGTCCGATCGTCGTTTCCCACGCGAGGAGGGCTTGCCACACCGCCTGTAGCTCCAGCCAGTTGATGTGCTTGACCGCGAATTCCTGTGGCCAGATGCCGGAGGCCGTGGCAAACGTCGGCAGAAGGTGAGCGCCCCAACCGGCACGGCTGGCGTCGACGCAAAGGGACAACTGCGGGGGTGGGGTAAGGAGCGGGACTCCGGTCGCGAGCCAGACAGGGTCTGCCCAGCGGCGAAGGTGTGGAACGAGCAGGGGAAGCACCGGAACGGGGGCCTCGATGTCGGCCGTCGAAGGACGCCAGTGAAGAAGCAGGTGGAGCTGAAGCGGGCGCGAGTAGAGTCGGCCATGGGGGAGGAGGTCCGCAGCCGCGCTCATCAGGCCTAAGAGCTGCAACCAGACTCTGGCGGAGACCGTCTCCTCCTGTGAAACTGCAAGGGACAGGGCCGCCAGCTTCTGGATCCGTGGTTCCGGGAGTTGTACTAGATTGAGGTACGTGAGGAACTCCATGCCAAGGTGGACAAAACGGCGGGACGGGACGAGATCCGACTTGCCTAGGTTGACGATGAAGCCGAGGCTGTCGAGGAGGGCCCGCAAGGCGTCTCGATCTGTCTCCAGGGCGGGTGCCGACTGATTGCATAGGAGCAGATCGTCGAGGTAGTTCAAGGAAGGACTCGACGAAGTCTGCCTGGCCTTGGCGACGACGCCATCCATGATCCGGGTGAACACCCAAGGGCTGAGGTTGAGACCGAAGGGCAGGGCGCGGAACTGATAAATGACGCCGTCGAAGGCGAAGCGAAGATAGCGTCTCGACGCCGGGTGCACTGGGACATGAAGGTAAGCGTCTGTGAGATCCAGGCTGACGGCGAAGTCCATGGGCCGCACCGTGGCGTGCAGGGCTCTGGCGGTTTCCATGCGGAAGGGCGGAGCTGTGATGAACGCGTTCAGGGCAGAAAGGTCGATAATGGGACGCCACCTGTTGCCGGGCTTGGGGACGAGGAAGAGGCGACTGTAAAAGGCGGGCGAGTCGTGACGCTCCACTACCTCCGTGGCGTTCTTCCGCAGCAGAGCAGAGATCTCTTCGCGAAGCGCTGCAGCCTTGTAGCCATCCAAAGGGGCGACCGTCCACACGGGGCTGCGACGCAGCGGCGGAGGAGTCCGAAAGGAGAGCAGGAGGCCCTCGGAGACGGTGGCGAGGATCCACGGGTCGTCGGGGAACAGCGACCGCCACACGTCGCTGTAGAGGGCAAGCCTCCCGCCGACTGGAGACCCTGGAGCGGTCGGCGGGGGCGCAGGAGGGTGAGAGTCACCTGGCCTGGCCCCGCGGCGGGCGGTGGGCGGGCTTGGGCCAGGCAGGGGCGGAGGCGGGGGCGGGGGGCGGGCCAGCGCGGCAGGCGGCGGGGAGACGCAGGGGAAGGCGGCGACGTCGGGGGCGCGGGGCCTGGGCAGGTCTGGAGGACCGCAGGGCGCGACCCACGGCCTTGCGGGCTGCTTGAAAGCAGGCAGAGGAGGCGCGGGAAGGCCAAAGCTCCTTATTAGCGTCCTTCACCAACTGCCAGGTAGGACCGAAGAGAAGGGGATCACCGAGTGGAGCTTGACGCAGCTGTCTCCGTAGATCCTGCAGGATGTCGGGGCAGACGGCAAGCACGGCATCACGGCGGAGCAAATCGCAGTTCGCGGCAGCGGCCATGGAGTTGACGGAAGCGTGATATGCAGCCCGGTTAGCGGCCGTAGCCAAGGCGAGGAGGTCCCCTACCAGCGGCGAAGCCGAGAGGTGTCCATCCTGTTCCAGAAGGCTGACGATAGCTTGCGTGGTCAGGTCGAGGAAACCCGCGCAGGAGAGGGCGTTGCGTACGAGAACCGCCGTCCGTTCCAGTCCGGGAGAGATGCAACGGCGGGAGGCGCGCAGTCCACCAGCTTGCTGTCGGGCGGCAGGATCCACCGCGGGTAAAGAAGCAGCGAAGGCCTGCGAGTGTCCGGCATACCAGCAGTGCTGAAAGGCGATATCCAAGTCTGCCGACCAGCGAGCGTCGGAGAAGAAGAAGGGAGCGTCTGAGCCTGAACCCTGCAGTAGGAGAGCGGAGAAGGCGTCACGAAGGCCAAGAAACCCCGGTGGCTGAGGGAGGGACTTGAACTTTTTGGAGGGTCGATCTGCATCCACAAAGGCCGAGAGCTTCCTCTTGGGAGGTGGCGACGGCGGACAGGCGTCCGGAGGAAGACACGAGGCAATCAGGCGAGTGGCTATGTCAAGCGAAGCGAGCGTCTCCGTCCTGGTCGTCCGCAAGGAAGGCGACAAAGGAGCCGACGGCAAGCGAGTACGCGAGGAAGTTGAGCAGTCCAAAAACGAGCCAGAGTCCTCCAGGGCGACGCTGAGCACATCAACGGGCAAAGCAGGAGGCTGACGTACAAGGGAGCGAGGAGACGAGCGCCGCCACGATGAGGCGCGAGACCGAGGGGAGCGGCTGTGATGGCGCGAACGGGAGCGGTGAGACCGACGAGTGGAGCGTCTGTGCGAAGTGGAGCAGCGAGAGCAAGGACGAAGACGGGAAGGGGAGCGGGAGCGGGAACGGCAGGAGGAGGGACGCCGGGGAGGAAGGGGGGAAGACGACGGCTGGGGGCGCGGAGCCGGATGGACGAATGATGGAGGAACCCAGCGGGGGGAGCACTGCGCGGAAGAAGGCACCTCCACAGGCCGAGGGGAAGAACGACGAGGCGGGTGAAACGTCCGGGAAACTGAAGCCACGGGCGAAGACGGACGTGAAGGGCGAGAAGGGACCGAAGGAGGCTTGTAGCGGGAGGAGCGAGATGAAGACGAAGGGCTACGAGTCCGAGGCCGGGAAGACGCAGTCCTAGAGGGCGAACGCGGGCGAGGGCTGAGACGCGAACGGTCCTCCCGGGAGGCAGAATCCAGACGGCCGAGAACCCGGGGACGAACGTCAGAAGTCGAAGGACGAAGCCGAGGGTCAGGTGACTGTGAAACACGGCGTCCAACAGCGTCGGTAGGCGGGGCAAGCTAGCTCGCTGCGGACCTGGCTCGAGTGAGCTGGTGCGCAAGGGGGGAGAAAGGCATCCCCCAACGTCGAGAGTTCGGGCTTGTTTGTTTTCCGCAGAGCGGGGCGAGCGGACTCGCTGCGGACCAGACTCGAGAGAGTGGGTGCGCAAGGGGGGAGCCTTTGTATGCCGTCCCCCAACGGGACGTTGGGTCTTTGGCCGGAGCATGCTTGTGCCTGCTGGAGGGCGGCGGTCTTCTGCTGTCACGCCGATAAAAACTCCACAGCAGGGCCCACTGTTCCTCCACCCAGAGAGCGCAAACATCACAGGTGCGGCTCGAGGAACAACCAGTGCAGAGGAGGCAAACGGCATGCTTGTCAGTCGGCCACTGGAAGTCGCCACATCTGGTGCAGGTGACTTGAGCACTGCAACATAAAGTGACACTACAAGGCGACTGGTCGTAGCGGAAGGCCACGAGACGAACCGCGCATCGACACTTCTTACTTCGTTATAACACCGTCCCAATCCCCACTAACTTGTGTAGAATACCCCAAGCAAGGAGGCAAGAAAGCCGGCGCACGTCGCCAGAGGCGCGGGCACTAGCAAAACTCGAGACCTTACCTGGACATGTCGCAGGGGCAGGGGAAGAAAAGACCTGAGGTCGAAGCAGAAGTAGCAGCGGCGCCCACACACGGGAAGACCAGCCGAACAAGGACGGTAGTTCTGCAACGATGTAATGGCAGCCAACGGCGAACTTGACCGAAGAGGCCGAAGCAGAAGAACACCCGAGAAGCGAGACGAAAACTCTGAGAGGCCACCGCACAAGCCGCAACAGTTAAAAAAACCCGGTCAGGGCAGAGTCCCCACGTGGAGCAAAGGCCGGCTCCAAGCCCGAAACCGGTTCTCTCTCTGCACAAGTCTATTCCGTCTCTGAAGAGCACAGGCGCAGAGACTACAAAACGTTCCTCGAATTCGAAGGCACACGAGCAGAAAGTTCCAAGGCACAGGCTAGGTAGCAACCACAAAGGCTAACCAAGCCGACCATACACAGCCAAGGTAGTACTGCAGAGGGCTAAACTGACACGTCTGTATGCAGTAAGCTAAAGGAAAGAACTGGTTGGATTGGTAGTGAGCTGGTGCTCACATGTCAGCGGGGGAAGGGAGGCTACCCGGGTACTAGACCACGTACCCTTGGTGGCCTCCCCTGCTCTAATGGTACACATCGTAAGTTTTTGGGCGAAAATTACGCTAGCTATCGGTTGTTCCATTGTAGTAATGGCATCGGTAATGTTTTTGAGGAAACAAAAGACAGAAATGGAAAGTTGTATCAAAAACAGAAAACATAATCATAATGGCAACAGTGCTTGCAGCTGCCATGCAGTGCTGACACAACTTCACATAAGCGTAAGTACACACAAAACCTTGTCCTTCACTCTCTGGACATTCACAGTGCTTTTTGTCGTGGCGACAAAAAGTGCTGCTGACAGCCAAAGGGTTAAAATTAAAATAATAGGCAGTAGTACTAATTGCTGCACATTCCTTATCACATCCACTGTTTATGTAGATAAAATGTCATAATGTCATAGTAGGTCTGCACATTGGAAAGCACAAATTAAAATTAATCAGGTCCTGAACTCTTGAGCTAACATGATGACACATTTGGCACTTGCTCCTGAAAGTGAGAGAGCTGTATACTCACTGTGAGATCTGAAAGGCCAGCTGACGGGCTTTGCCCACACCGACATTCGATGCTTCACGGCTGACCACTCTCTCGTTCAAGCTCAACTGGGTAGCACACCTTTCCACCAATGTATCCGTGACCTCAATGTGGTAATTATGCATGCTCACATTGCTCTCAAATTCTTCACGTTCAACTCCTAGCTCACCATGGATCACTTCTGCACCGTCCAAAACGGAATCTTTGTCACTGTCCTTGAGGGAATCTTTCTTCTGGTCTCCCTGACATTCTAGGCTCTCTAACATTGTTCTTCTGCTGTCTTGTTGGAGCAGAATCTTGACTTGTGACTTTTCCCTTGACAAGATATCTTCGTCTTTTAATGAGGCTGAGTCACCAGCATTTGAGATGTGGACAGCAGCCATTTCAGATTTTCGGCGGTTGAGTTGGTTGATCTGGCTTGTACGACGGTCTCCTGCGCTGCCTGCACTTTTCATGGATACATTGCTGTTGCTCTCCTGTGGGATAAATGAAATCAAAGTCAAATAATATTGATAGGAGTGTGCTGACTTGTGATTTTTGGGCTTTATGGCTTACAGACATAAACGTCAAAAGTCAAAGACCAGCACATATTTGGTTTCAAAATGAAGAATTTGAAAATTGTTTCATAGAATATGTATTTTAGTAAAGTAACCAACAAAGAGTCATTCCTTACCTAAATGTCAAAGCCTTTAAGGCACACATGCATGACCGATCAACATAATTATATCCTTTGTGACCATGACCTTTCCTACAGGTCACTGAAGCAAGCATTCAAGTGTTTTAACATCAGGAACGGGTTGGTTTTTGCACCTAATGTTTTCTAAAAGTTTACACATTTTTCACTTTTGTCTACCTTCCATGACCCTCGACCTTTGTGAGCAGTGAACCAAATCATCATGCATCGAAAGGTCTTATTACAAGCTACCTTTCTGCCAAACTTGGTTAAAATGTTTTGCAAAAAACCTGAAATTCTACCCCAAAAATAGACATTTTTCACATAATTTGCTGATCCCTTGTGACCCTTGACCTTTCCAGGGGAAGGGGGGGGGGGGGGGGTCGTCCAAATTAGCATGCATAGGTACCACTAGGTATCTTTGCACCAAGCTTGGGTTTGAAGTTGTCAACAGTACTCAAATTGGTATGTTTAGAAAGGTCTTGCACAAAATATCCTTGGGCTAAGTTTAAAGACTGTGGCTTGAATAGTCAACGAGATAATGCCAATGTTGAAACTGTATCATGGATGACAGCAGACGGCAGACGGACGAACAACCATTGGCCCAGAACATAGACTCACTTTTGCTTCGCATGTAAGCCAAACATGCTAAAAAGATGTCCACAGTTTCTTCCCTTTAATCACACAGAATCAATAATTGTTATCCAAAATCAATAATTATGGATAACAAGAAGAACATAACTAGTCTAGATATCACGCACACAGAAGAATAAAAATATGAACATCCCCCCCCCCCACCCCCCCAACAAAAAAAAAAAAAGAAAAGGACAAAGCCCTTATAGCTCACTTCTATGACTGATATGTCTGACAATAATAAAGGGCTGACTTCAGCATCAACTCCACCAGGGAGGCCCCTTTGGGGGCTTAACTGCCTGTCCCAAGTCAGGATAAAGGAGGAGGGTTAGGCGTGGGGCTAGCGACTCCACCCTGTAAAAAGAAACTTGCTACGGAAACGACAACAAGGGAAAAAGCGACAACCGGCGCTGGGAGCGAAGCAGACCAGGAAACTGGACTTATGACGGATGGGGACCAAAGCCGCAAGGACGTCTCCACCCCGATAGCGGAACTCCTGACGCCAAAACGATGGATCAGAATTGGATGCTGGAACGTGCGAACGCTCTACCAGACTGGAAAGCTGGCGCAAGCAGTAAGTGAACTGAACCGCCACAAACTAACCCTCATGGGAGTAACAGAAGCAAGATGGACTGGTGCTGGCAGACAGAGGTTGAGCTCCGGAGAAGTCATCATCTGGTCTGGAAGAACAGACAACGAACACCGAGAAGGAGTTGCTGTCATCATCAATAAGAGCAAGGCCAACACCGTTCTACAGTGGAAACCTGTGAACGAGCGCCTGCTGTACGTCAGGATGAATTCCAAATACGCAAAGCTGTCTATTGTTGTGGGCTACGCACCGATAGACGACGCGGAAGAAGAGGATAAGGATGCATTCTACGACGCCCTCCAAGCTGTTTTGGAAGACATCCCTCGACATGACGTGCTGATGCTGATCGGTGACTTCAACGCTAAGGTCGGCTGCGACAATGAAGACAGAAAGAGGACCATGGGACGACATGGAGCGGGTGTGATCAACGACAACGGGGAGAGGCTGGTCAATTTCTGCGAGGAGAATGACTTAGTCATAGGAGGGACCCTGTTTGCGCATAGGGAGATCCACAAACTCTCATGGAAATCACCAGACGGCAAGACCCAGAACCAGATCGACCACATCATCATTAATGGTCGCTGGAGGCACTCTCTGCAGGATGTGCGAGTGATGCGACATGCTGACATTGGCAGCGACCATAGTCTTCTGGTGGGGAAGGTGACATTGAAGCTTAGGAAAGTAAAGATAGGAGACACCAGAAATCAGCGCTACGACGTGGCCAAGTTGAAAGACCCAAAAGTGAAAGAAGAGTTTAGGTTGGCCCTCAGGAATAGATTTAGTGTTTTGGAAGATGAGACAGCGCTGACTATTGAAGATTTCAACAGAGCCATGAAGGAAACAGGAGGGGAAGTTTTAGGATACAGAAAGAGCAGGAAGACAGAGTGGATCTCAGAAGACACGTGGGCTCGCATAGAAGAGAGAAGACAGATCAAGAAGAAACTTTTGGATACCAAATCACCAAGACTGAAGGAAAGAATATCAAGAGAATACAGAGAGAAAGATCAAGCGGTGAAGACACCAGCGAGAAGAGACAAGAGAATGTACACAGAAAGGCTGGCAGAAGAAGCGGAGGCAGCTGCAAAACAGAGAGACATGAAGACAGTGTACCAGAACACCAAGAAGCTGAAGGGCGATTACGGGCAACACCACGACCTTCCAGTGAGAGCTGAAGATGGAACTCATGTCACAGTAGAGGAAGAGAAGCTGAAGAGATGGAAGCAACACTTCGAGTCCATCCTGAACCGCTCAGACCCACCAACCCTCACTGACATTCCTGAAGCGGAGGAGGACCTGGACATTAACCTCGGCAACATTACTATTGCGGAAGTCAAGCAGGCCATTCAAAAGCTGAAGAACGGGAAGGCACCTGGCGATGACGGAGTGTGCCCCGAGATGCTGAAAGTAGAAGATACGGTAACGCCGCAGCTTCTTTGTCAGATTTTTCAAAAGATCTGGGACACTGAGGAAGCGCCGAGCGATTGGAAGACCGGCACCATCGTCAAACTTCCGAAGAAAGGAGACCTGGGGAACTGTAACAACTGGCGAGGCATCACCTTACTATCCCTCACCAGCAAGATCTTCAGCCGCATTCTCCTTGAACGCATTACGACAGCAGTGAATGGCATCCTTCGCCGGGAGCAGGCAGGTTTTAGGAAAGGCAAGTCCTGCATTGACCATATTTTCGTACTGAGACAGATCCTTGAGCAGTCTAAGGAATGGAATGGATCCCTCTATGTGGTCTTTGTAGACTTTGAGAAGGCCTTCGACAGTCTGCATCGAGACTCCCTTTGGAAAATCCTGCGATACTATGGAATCCCCCAGAAACTTGTCAACGTCATCAGGTCCCTGTACAAGAATTTTGAGTGCAGAGTCGTCCACAACAACCAGCTCACCGAACCGTTTAAGGTGGAAACCGGAGTGAAACAAGGATGTATTCTTTCGCCAATCCTATTCTCAATGGCAATTGATTGGATCATGCGCCGCACCACAGAGGGAAGGAGGCAGGGAATTCAGTGGACGCTGACCTCAATGCTGGATGACCTCGACTACGCCGATGATATCGGGCTGCTGGCAAGCAGAAACCAGGACATGCAACAGAAGACACAACAGTTGACACAGTCAGCAAGCTCCATAGGTCTCGGGGTCAACATTAGGAAGACTCAAGTCATGAGGAAGAACACCATAGTGGGCGACCCAATCACCATCAATGACCAACCTCTGCAAGAGGTGGACGAGTTCACGTACCTGGGCAGCAAGGTTACCACAGATGGAGACTGCACAAGGGAGATCACCACAAGAATCAGCAAAGCCAACCAAGCCTTCGCAATGCTGAAACCCATCTGGAGGACCACAAGCCTGAGCATCCACACCAAGCTCCGTATTTTTAAGAGCAACGTGCTGAGTGTCCTTCTATATGGGTCAGAATGCTGGAAATCCACTACCGCTACGGAACGCAAGCTGGATGTCTTCCAGAACAAGTGCCTGCGACGGATCATGAAGGTCTTCTGGCCAAACATGATTACAAACGAGGAACTACGGAAGAGAGCAGGCGCAGACAGCATCGCTGAAACCATCGCCACACGGAGATGGAGATGGCTAGGCCACGTTTGCAGAATGTCACCTGACTCATTACCAAGGGTGGCACTGAGATGGACACCACAGGGGAAGAGAAACCGTGGGCGACCAAAGGAGACGTGGCGCCGAACCGTGGAGCGAGAGCTCAAGAACAGAGGCCTTACTCTGCAAACAGCACCCAAAATAGCAGCTGACAGACAAAAGTGGCGCTCCCTTGCCGTCGCCTCAAGCACCAGACGGCGCAGAGAGGACTGAATGAATGAATGAATGACTTCAGCATCAGCGAAATCCATGTTTACTCAAAACTTAAGCATTTTTCACACTTTTGTCAAACCCCCATGACCCTTGACCTTACCAATGTGTCAACTAAATTAATATGCATAGAAATATCTTGCCATCAGCAAACTTCACTCCAAATTTGATTAAAAAGTTTGCAAAAACTTTGATAAAACTACAATTATAACAATAATTGCACACATTTACCAACCTCTTGTGACTCTTGACCTTTCCGAGGGGTCATCCAAATTAGTATGGATAGATAGGTCTAACCATCAGGTATCTCTGTACCAAGTTCGGGTCTGAAGTTGAAAATAGTATTTAAGAAAAAACTTTTTTGGTCAAAATATGTTTGTTTTTTTTAACCTGTGGTCCTTGACCTTTGCAATGGGTCAACTAAATTAGTATGCATAGGAAGGTCTTTTCATCAGCTACCTTTGACCCAAACTTGATTGAAAACTTTATAAAAATGTTGATAAAAACTACAATTCTATTTTTTTTTAAATGACATTTTACACACATTTGCCGAGCTCTTGTGACCCTTGACCTTTCCGAGGGGTCATCCAAATTAGTATGCATAGACAGGTCTTACCTTTAGGTATCTCTGTACCACGTGTGGGTTTGAAGTAGTATACGAGAAAAATCTCTTGTCAAAATATGGCTGTTTTGGACCTATTTCCCTCTTGTGACCCTTGACCTTTTTGAGGGATCAACCAAATTAGTATGTATAGAAAGGTCTTACCATCAGGTATCCTTGTACCCAAGCTTCTGTTTAAAGTTGTGAATAGTATTTGAGAAAAGATCAATTTTGTCCAAATATGGTTATTTTTGACCTACCTGTTTCCTGATCCCCTGTGATCTTGGCCTTTGAGAGAGGTCACTTAAATAGGTATGTTTAGAAAAGTCCTGCCACAATGCCAAGTTTGAGGATTGTGCGATGCATAGTCTCTACATAGGACGGACGGGCATCACTGGTCCTCATTCATCTCCTTAATCTCTCACGTGCTGGCTCCAAGCGCCACACCCCGGCAAACCATCTCAGCTGGTGGGCTAAACCAGGTGAGGGGGTGGTGTTCACATTGCACCACTAGGCGGATGAGCTGTTTCTGACAGCCAACGGCTAGAGGACGGAGGAGATCAGGTTGGATTCAACGGCCAAATGTGGGGGAGTAAACCCTTCAAATCTGGAGTGGAGCCCCGAAGGCAGACAGCTGCCTGTATTCACGCACTGTTCTGGCAGCTCCTGCAGCCAAACTGGTGCCAAACGTACTGCTTTGCATTCCTTTGGATACATTAGCGAGGCCGAGAGGGGGATCCTGACGACTGGGCACCCCAGGATCTCCATACACTTCGCCCAGGCTTGCGCCCTGGAGAGGTCACTCCAGTGACTGACCCAGCAAGCGCATATACTCCATTGTCTTCTGAGACAGGATGCCAAACAGTCTCCGTGAATTGCCAATGTTACAGTTTACCATGGATGACAGACGACAGATGGACGACCACTGCTCCAGAACATACTCACCTTTGCTTCGCATGTGAGCCAAAAGGTAAAACAGAAACTTGTGCACCTCTCACTATACACTGTAAATATTGCCTCTCAGCAGTTCTGTACCTTGCGTCCATAAAATTACAAGAAAGGCAAAGCCCTTATGGTTCACGTGTATGACCGATCTACATGTGTGACCTTTGTGGCAAAAAGTAAAGGGTACAAGAAAGGCAAAGCCCTTATGGTTCACGTGTATGACCGATCTACATGTGTGACCTTTGTGGCAAAAAGTAAAGGGATGGCTTCTGCACCAGCAAAATCCATGTTGTCTCAAAATTTAATCAGTTTTCACACATCTGTGAAACCCCTGTGACCCTTGACCTTTGTGATGAGTTGACTAAATTAGTATACATAAGAAAGTCTTATCATCACCAGCTACCTTTCTGCCCAATCTGATTGAAAAGTTTGCAAAACTGTTGAATAATAACTACAATTCTATCAAAAGTTGGCATTTTACACACATTTGCTGACCTCTTGAGACCCCTGACCTTTCCGCAGGCTCATCCAAATTAGTAGGCATATATAGGTCTTACCATCAGATATCTCTGTACCAAGTTTGGGTTTGAAGTTGCGAATAGTTTATGAGAAAAAACATCTTTTGACAAAATATGGCTATTTTTTTACCTATTTCCTGAGCTCTTGTGACCTTTCAAACTATCATGTATCTCTGTAGCAAGTTGTGAATAGTACTCGTCTTGAGAAAAAACATCTTTTGTCAAATTATGTCAAAAGAAAGCTTTTTTTCCCCACCTATTTCCTGATCCCCCATGACCTTGACCTTTGTGAGAGGTCACTCAAATTGATGTGTTTAGAAAGGTCTTAAGACTGTGGCTTGAATAGTCTCTGAGCAAATGCGAACGTTGCCGTGGACAAATGTGCGGAGCGAGACATCACCATCGTCATGGGCGATTTTAATGCCAAAATAGGGGAGGACAACACCGGATACGAAGAGGTGATGGGGAGACAGGGACTAGGCTCGGAGATGAGTGAGAACGGGGAGAGGTTTGTAGACTTTTGTGCTCTAAACCGACTTGTCATTGGAGGCAGCATCTTCCCACACAGAAGAATACACAAAGCAACTTGGGTCTCACCTGACCATACAACAGAGAACCAAATAGACCATATCTGCATTAGCAAGAAATTTAGAAGATCCCTTCAAGATGTTCGAGTGAGGAGGGGAGCAGATGTCGCCTCAGACCACCATCTGCTTACCTTAAGAATGAAGCTCAAGCTAAAGAAAAGCCGCACAGAGACAACAAGAAGACAGCGCTATAATGTAGGCCTCCTGAGAGAAACTGGAGTTAGAGAAGAGTTCAAACTGGTGCTGTCCAACCAGTTTCAAGCGCTACAGGAGCTAGTAAATGAAGAGGAGGCGGTCACCACAGAGCAGCAGTGGAAGGCAGTTAGAGAGGCGCTGAACTCAACCTGCAAAGACACTGTAGGGTTCAGGAAACACCACCACAAGGACTGGCTGTCGGCACAGACCTTGAAGAAGATAGAAGCGAGGAAGCAGAAGAAAGCAGCGGTCAACAACAGTCGCACGAGAGCAGCCAAAGTAAGGGCACAGGGGGAATACTCGGAAGCCAACCGCGAGGTGAAGAGGAGTATCAGGGCAGACAAGAGGGCCTACACAGACAGCCTGGCAGCAGAGGCAGAAAAGGCAGCAGGCAGCGGCAACATGAAACAGCTCTACGACATTACCAGAAGATTGTCGGGTAAGTATGGCCATACAGAAAGACCAGTAAAAGACAAAGAAGGCAAGCCTATTGCAGACAGAGCAGACCAACTCGACAGATGGGCCGAGTATTTTGAAGAGTTACTGAACAGACCTAGCCCACCCGACCCCCCCGACATCCAGCCGGCAGAGACCGACCTACCCATCAGCTGTGACAGACCCAGCCGGGAAGAGATCAGAAAAGCAGTGGCATTTTTGAAGAATGGCAAAGCAGCAGGGCCAGATGGCATCCCAGCGGAGTCTCTGAAAGCAGACCTAGAGACAACAGTTGAGATGCTGTACCCACTGTTTGGAAAGATCTGGGAAGAGGAGGTGATGCCAGCTGACTGGAAGGAGGGGTACCTAATCAAGCTTCCCAAGAAAGGCGACCTCAGCAAGTGTTCCAACTACAGAGGAATCACCTTGCTGTCAGTACCAGGAAAGGTCTTCAACAGGATCATCCTAGAGAGAATGAAGAGCTCCGTTGACCCCCAGCTGAGAGACCAGCAAGCAGGATTCAGGAAGAACCGATCATGTACAGACCAGATCGCCACTCTCCGCATCATCGTGGAACAGTCTCTGGAGTGGAGTCCCCGCTGTACGTCAACTTTGTGGATTATGAGAAAGCATTTGACAGCGTGGACCGAGAGACTCTGTGGAAACTCCTACGACACTACGGTGTACCCACAAAGCTCGTCCGCCTGATCAAGAGCAGCTATGATGGCATGACATGTCGCGTGATCCACGAAGGGCAGTTCACCAGAGAGCTCCAGATCAGAACTGGTGTCAGGCAGGGGTGTCTGCTGTCTCCATTCCTCTTCCTACTGGCCATAGACTGGGTCATGAAGATGACCACAGAGCACAGACGAAGTGGAATACAGTGGACACTGTGGACACAGCTTGACGACCTCGATTTTGCAGACGACTTGGCATTACTGTCCCACACTCATCAACAAATGCAGAACAAGACCACGAGGCTTGCTGACATCTCGTCCCAAGTGGGCCTCACCATTCACAAACAGAAAACAAAGACAATGAGGCTGAACGCAACCAGGGAAGAACCAGTCTTGCTTGCTGGCACCCCGTTGGAGGAGGTGGAGTCCTTCACCTATCTCGGGAGCATCATAGACAAAAAAGGCGGCACTGATGCAGATGTCAGAGCACGAATCGGTATAGCCAGAGCAGCCTTTCTCCAGTTGAAAAAAGTGTGGAGTTCCAGAGAGCTGTCACAACACACCAAAGTCCGGATTTTCAACTCCAATGTAAAAGCAGTTCTCCTATATGGAGCAGAGACATGGAGATTGACAAAAACCACAGTCAACAGAGTACAGACCTTCATGAACAGTTGCCTTAGAAGAATTTTGAAAATCCACTGGCCAGAGAAGATCAGCAACGTCAGACTCTGGGAGAGAACAGAGCAGATAACAGCAGAGAATGAAATTGGGCGAAGAAGATGGGGATGGATCGGTCACAGTCTGAGAAAGCCAGCTTCCAGTATCACTAGGCAGGCATTGTCATGGAACCCCCAGGGAAAGAGGAAAAGAGGTAGGCCGAGAAACTCCTGGCGTCGAGACCTCCAAGCAGACATCAAGAGACTGGGAACCACCTGGAGTAGAATTGAAGGAGAAGCACAGGACAGGAGTTGCTGGAGGTCTCTCGTCGACGGCCTATACCCGGGTAGGGGTGACAGGCGTAAGTAAGTAAGTAAATGCGAACGTTAAAGTTTACCACAGACGACGGATGGATGACCACTGGCGCAGAACATAGACTCACTTTTGCTTTGCCCGTTGTGGAAATATTTTTTGCGAGCAGAATGACTTATGATATCCCAACAAACTACCCAAGAAAAATTAAATAAAATACCTGAGCAACGTCTGTAGGTTGGACAAGGTACCTCTCGGCAATGTTGAAGACAAAGTTTTTAATCGGGTAATAAAAGACAGTGCCAGCAGACAGCGCAGACACTCCTTCGTCTGAGAGCTGGTTGACATTGGCACCATGGTTCAGGAGAACATTGATAGTGTCCTGATGCCAGTTCACCTGCAAGACAGAATGTAGATGATTAATACTTTCCTACCTTAATTGCGATGAGCCCTGATTTTCCCTCATAATGTAAACCCAGTGTGTGGCCAATATGGCACTTTTTGTTTGAGTCATTATTAACTCTCAAGACTCCCAGAACTAAATGACTTCCAGTCTATAGAATGGAAGTCATTTAGTTCAGGGAGTTTAAGATTTTACAATGGTGAATATGGTACCACTGGAAAGAGAAATACATCTACATGTACTTTTACGGAAACATAAATTATTTGTTTTATTGTTTTCGTAATTGGTGTGCTTTATTCACATTTGCACCCATTCTGGTGCCACAGCTAGAAAAGATTAACCCTCTTTCCCAGTAGCAAAAGATTATTTGGGCTGAAGTCAGCCGTAGTGGGCCCATGCACAGCTGTGGGTGGACACACTGTGGCCGATGTCAGCTCAAGACCTTAGCTTAACCCATTCAGCCCTGAAGCACTACAGCAGGAGATGGGTCAACCATGACAATTCAAGGGTAGTGCCAGATTAGCTTGGTGCTGACATGCCAAGCTAATCTGGCACTATCCTTGAATTATCATGGTCGATCCATCTCCTGCAACTGGTGCATAGTCATTAGATGACACCTCCAAAATTGGGGAAATATGGCACGCGGGCTGAATGAGTCGGTATATGAAGTGGCCAGTACTGTTTACAGTATTCATAACTGCATTCATGTACTAGAGGGATGGTTATAAACTACATTTGGACTGCTGTCTGACCAGGAACTGCATTTCAATCACACTTTCTGCCCCAGCACTGCCAGGAAAATTCATCTACCACCACAGAACTGCAAAAAGTAAAGAAAATCATAACTCATTCACGGCCAGCCACATCGGATGCGCAGCTTATGCCGCACATCCGGATGCGGCTGGCTGCGAATGAGATAAGACTCTGCAGTTGGTGTGGCTCATGATGCTCTTCAGTTCATAGTCCTGCGAGTCCTTGCTCCTTGGATGGAGATGGTGCAGTTGCAAAGGTTCATGCTAAAGTGTTCACTGTATTATACTTTTAGGACACTGTATGTGACATACAGTGTCTTATGTTGCAGTGTATGTGACATACAGTGTCTTGTGCTACACTTCATGTGACATACAGACTTTGGCTTGGATAGTCTCCGAGAAAATGCCAATATTTAAAGTTACTCACAGATGCCAGCAGATGCCACATGGATGACAACTGGCACAAAACATAGACTTACTTTTGTTATCACATGTGAAAAACAAGATGAGGATCTCATCCCAAAGTCTACCGTATTGTTTGGAGCTCAGATGCGTTTATCTTTTAGGAACATTCAGAGTAGTTAATATTTTTAGGAATATAATGCTGATCCATTTCCCTCCTCTCTAAGCCAACCTCTGATCAATACACACATCGGCGCACACGAATAAAGATGGTAACATGGCGTTTCCCATCATTAGTACGCTCTGTGGGCTCATGTAGCGACAGGAATCCATCTCCTTCTACTATAACCCACCCTCTGATCCACACACACTGGCATACATACATAAAGACAGACACACAGCGATTCCAACCATTTGTAAGCTCTGTGGTCTGGCGTAGAATAACTATTCTGAAGAAGAGTAATAGCAGGAGCAGCGAAATGACGTCACTTCAAGCCTCACGTCATGGCATCATTAGTCCCATGACGCCGTGTTCATAGTGACGACTCGATGTTATATGTCACTCATCGCAGTACTAACATTTGATGTATCAGAGGATCAACTTTGCAATTTTCTTGCTGATTTTCATGCCTAGAGCTTACAGGTCACAATTTGACCTAATCCTACCCCAGGGCTGGGACAAATAGCAGGCTCATGCAAACACTGTTTATGAAAAATCATGCGAGTATTAATGAGAAAATAGCTTTTTTCATAAAAGAAATATTAAAGATATGTTAGCTGTTTTACAAATGACTCTAAAAAAGTGCTGCAGAAAAATGAATTTTTTTTCTAAAATGTATTTTTTTGAAAAATACTTACCGATGGCATTACTATATGGAATACACTCTATAGCCTAACAATTTCAGCCCAAAGTTGTGTCCCCTGCACAACTGGGGAGGAGACACCAGGGATCCCTGTATAAAAGCCCGGGTGGCCTCCCCTTACTACCCTATCCCGACATGCGTGGGGCGAAAGCTCCCCAGTTTCACACTTAGCCAATAATACTTAGCCAAGGAGGCAAGCGGCGCAGGTGGGAGGGCCATCCGAGTAATGCCATCGGAAAGTATTTTTCAAAAAAAATACATTTTAGAAAAAAAATTCATTTGTTTTTTCAAAATACATTACCGATGGCATTACTATATGGAAGAATAGCGAAGAGGAGGGTGCCGACAGCCCAACCCCTTGTACCGAACACCCTCCGCCGGCCCACAAGGAGCACTCCCGACGATTTCTGTTAAGAAGTGCCTATGGCGCGTGGAGGGAGTGCTGGGCCGTGGAGGTGTCGCCCACCATGGCCAGGGAGTCACGCTGGCTGGATAGGTCGCGGAGGTAGAAGCGGGCGAAGGTGTAGTCTGCACGCCCGCCTACCGCCGTCCCAATGTCTTTAACCGAGCAGTTGCGGTCAGGGCCGCACTGGGGGCTACTGCTCGTACTTCATGTGCCCGGATCTGCAACCGTCTATCCTCATCCAGGGAGAGGTCTTGGTAGGCCAACGAGTCACCCACCGCAGCCAGGACGAACTGTCTGGGCCGAGATACCTGGCCTGCCTGGAGAAGTGGTATGAAGAGGTGGATACGCCCTAAACGGCGTGGCTTTGAGCGACGCAGGTAATCCCGCAGTGCCCGGACTGGGTCCTGTTGACGCGACCCATGGGGTCGGCCGTCCCTCTGAGCGGACTTACGGTCAGCATCTGGGGTGCAGCCGAGGGAGGCTGGCTCTTGGCCAAATGGATGGGTCAGTAAGAAGCTGCGCTGAGCCAATGGCTCGAACTGCAAACACGCGGGGCGTACCGAGAGCGCATGAAGCTCGCACACGCGGGACGCCGTGGTGAGGGCCAAGATAAAAATGTTTCCTGGGTCAAGTCAGAGAACCATGCCCAAGGCAGGGGTTCAAAGCGATGCGAATTTAGCCCCGTCAGTATCCAGAGGCCCAAGTGGCGGTAAGTGTCTGCCAGCATGGCGCAATAACCCTTGATGGCAAAAGGCGAAGAGCCACAGGAAGAATTCTGCCATATGGGGGTAGTTAAATTCGTGGGGGGGGGGGGGGGGGAGACGCTGGGTGGCACACCACGACTGGAAGACCCTCCACTTGCCTTCGTAGACCTTCCGGGTAGACAGTCTGCGGGCTGCCGCAAACACCGCCACTGCAGCATCCGAGAAACCTCTAGCGGTGAGGGCTTGCCGGACAAACCCCAGGCGTGTAGGAGATGCTCCGGGCATGGGTAGAAGAGCACCTGCCGGGGCTGCAGGAGCATCGACGGCGGGGTGGGGAGCTCAAAGGGCGGGTCCATAGCTAGAGCGAGCAGGTCCTTGGTCCAGCTGAAGGGGGGCCACCAACAGGACAAATGCGGAGCACCGTACAATTTCCGTAGGACCTTCGGCACCAGAATTGACGGAGGGTAGGCAGACGCGATCAAGCCGTCCCAAGGGATGGAGAGCGCGTCCACTGCTCAGGCGAGCGGGTCCGGAAGAGGAGAGACAAAAACTGATAGCTGGTTGTTCCACCTGGGCAAGAAGGTCGACCAGGGGCGTCTCCCATCGCGTGCAGACCAGGCGAAAGATGTCGGGGCGCAGGGACCACTCCTAGTGGAGGAGCTGTCCGTGGCGGTACGGGGCATCTGCGACCACATTCAGGTGACCCGGGATGAGGCGGGCTCGAAGAGTGATGCCCCGGTCCCTGCACCAGAGCAGGAGATGGTAAAGGAGGAAGGACAGGGAAGGCGAGCAAGTGCCCCCCTGGTTCTGTATGTAAGCCACCACTGTCGAGGTGTCTGAAAGTACGAGGACCTCCTAGTTGGACAGGGTCTCTTGCCAAACAGTGAGCGCCAACCACAGCGCCTTCAACTCCAGCCAGTTGATGTGTTTGTCCGCGCAGGCCCGAGGCCAAAGGCCCGAGGCCGAGACAAAGTCCGGTAACAGGTGCGCGCCCCAGCCCGACAGACTCGCGTCGGTGCAGAGGGACCAGCGGTGCGGAGGGGAGTGCAGGGGCACGGCCGTCGATAGCCAAGCTAGGTCCGCCCACCTCTGGAGGTGGGGCCGGGTCAGTGGAGTAACCGGAACCGGATCCGACAGGAGGCCACTGGAGGGGCGCCAAGTAGGAGAAGGTGGAGCTGAAGCGGGCGAGAGTAGAGCCTGCCTAAGGATAACAAGTCCGCCGCTGCGCTGAGCAGTCCCAGGAGCTGAAGCCAGACCCTGGCTGGGAAGGAGGACCCTAACTCCATTAAACGAGCGAGTTCGGCGATCTACTGCCGCCAAGCCAACAGTAGACGGACCAGGTTGAGGTCGGTCAGGAATCCCATTCCTAAGTGCCAAAAGCAGCGTGAAGGGGTGAGATCCGACTTGCCCGGATAGACTAAGAACCCGAGGCGGCGCAAGTGAGTGAGTAGGGCGTCTCTGACCTCTTCAAGAGCCGTGGCGATCAGATTGTGTAGTTGCAAGTCATCTAGGTAGTTGGAGGACGGACTCAGGGATCGCTGACGGAAGCTGGCCATTACCGCGTCGAGGAGCCTCGTGAAAACCAAAGGACCGATTTTGAGGCCGAAGGGAAGGGCTCGGAACTGATAGACAATTCCGCCAAAGACGAAACGACGATACCGTCGAGAAGACGGAAGAATCGGTCCATGTAGATAAGCGTCTGATAGATCGAGGCTGATAGCGAAGTCCATCAGTCGGATGACTGTGTGGAGAATCCTGGCTGTCTCCATCCAAAAGTGAGGCGCCGAAATGAACTTGTTTAGCGCCGACACATCGAAGACCGTTCGCCACTTGCCGCATGGCTTGGGGACGACGAAGAGTCAGCTGTAAAACGCCGGCGAGTCGTGTCAGGAGACTATTTCTGTCGCAGCCTTGCAGAGCAAGGTCGTCACTTCCCCGCGCAGAGCTTCTGCCTTGAGCCGGTCTTCTGGAGCCTGAGACCAAGGGGGGACCTGCATAATGGCGGAGGGGACTGGAACGACAGCTGCAGGCCTTTGGAAACAGTCAAGATGATCCAAGGGTCGTCTGGGAAAGCGATCTCCAGTGGTCGGTGAAGAGGGCCAGCCGCCCGCTGACAGGAGACTCGATAACTGTCGGCGGGGGCAGAGGGGAGGGTAAGTAAGCGGCCCTACCGCGCCCCGAATTGCTGGCGCTGCGTGATCAGGAGGGGCGGGAGGCGGGGACGGACTGCTGTGGGGCTTGAAGGGCGCGGGCTCTAACGCGGGAACCCCCGAGATGAGCAAAGGGTGTAGACGACCACAGGGCGCGACCCACTGCCGTGTGGGAAGCAAGAAGCGAGACGAAGAAGTGCCGGTGGCAGGCTGGGGCCACCAATCCTGAGAAGCTTCCTTCACCATCCAGCAAGTGTCCCCGAACAGCTTTGAACCTCCGAGAGGGGCCTGATGGAGCTGATTCTTCACAGTACAGTCTTGGGGAGATCCGAGCCGAGTCGCAGGAATGTGTCCCAACGCCCGAGGTCACAATTGGCGGCCGCTGCCATGGCGTTAGTAGAAGAGTGGTAGGCAGCCTGGTGAGTAGCCACTAGGATGGATCGGACGACGCGGAGCGGGGACGCGGACTCCAAGTCCCAAGTGTCCTCCAAAAAGCCCAGCACCGCTTGTGTAGCCAACTCCAAAAGGCTGGAGCCAGCTAGCGAATTCCACACTAAAGACGCGATCCTGTCTAGAGGGCGAGGCCAAGCATGCTGGACCAGCCTGCGACCGAGCGCCTGGTCGCTGGCAGCCGAGTCCACCGAGGGAAGAGGGACGGCAAAGGCCTGGGAGTGTCCCGCGTACCAGTTCCACCGCGAGTGGGTGAAAAATCCTGACGGAGCTGCGCTGAGAAGGTGTCCGCGAGGTCCCGGAATCCGGCCCGGGTGCGGGAGCGACTTGCGACGCTTAGTAGGCTTCATGGCATCAACCATGGCGGACGCTTGCCTCTTCACTGGGGGCGAAGGCGGGCAGAATTCTGGCGGGAGGTAGGAAGAGAAAAGACGGGAGGCCTCTACAAGAACACTTAAGGTCCGAGAGCCGAGCAATGGGCCGTCATCTCTGGACACGGCGGAAAGCAACAAACAGATGAGCGAAGGGTGGGGGCGCCGGTGGTAGAGTCCCGAAGGAAGATCGCTGAAGCGGAATCCCCAGGGTGTGAGCTGAGAATGTCCTGATCCAAATCCAAAGATCGCCTGTCGCGCGGAGTCACCAGGAGGGGCGACCGGCTACGAGAGCGCTGGTCCACCGAAGGTGACGGGCCATGGCGTGAACGCGGCGCAGGCGGAGCCGCCCACGAAGCCTGTCCAGAAGGGCGTTGCGGGGAGCGAGGGACCGCAGTCGAGTGACGGCCGGAGGCCAAGCCTGGCACTGGACGCCCCCACTCGCCACCGGGTGGGGGGGAAGGGGGGGGGCTGCCCGAGTCGACTACGACACGAGGTGGGTAAGGGGAAAGCGGGTACCGTGAAGTGTGCTCCAAACGAACGAAGGGAGGCGAAAGGGGAATCCTGGCTCCCCGAACCCACTCGTGAGACCGCGAGCGGGGGAGGAGCTTAGCATCAAAATGGAAATGGTCCTGAGAGTTTGAATCTAAGTCACTCCAGGCCCGCCTGGAAAAATCGGGGTGGGGGGGGGGGGACGCTAACGTGGCTCACCAAGCCCGCTCAGAAACAATGAAGCGGTGGGGGAGCAAACATGGGCTCGCTGGCCCGTATCAGAACTCTCGGATCGAGGAGAGAGCGTACTAAAGTCTCGCCGGACCCGCCTGGAAAATACGGGGCGGGGGGGGGGGGGGGAGGACGTACGTGCGGCTCGCCGGGCCCGCTTGAATGATTCGGAGTGGGGGGCGGCCCAAATAATGGTCTCGGATCACACTCAGTCGACGCGGAGCGTGAGGGAGAACCTCTACTTATACTACCTCTCTCTCTTCTTGTGTTTGCGCTCGTGGCGCCGTGACCGCTCAGAAGAAACGGAGCGGGAGGGCGTGGACATACGCTCTGCTCACCGGGCCTGCTCAGGCAAATCGGAGCGGTGGGGAAGCAAAATCCTATATCTCAGGCCACGCTCGGAAGAAACGGAGCGTGGGGAGCGCAACTCCAACACTCGTCTGTCCAGCTCGGAAGCCTCGGAGCGGGGAGGGAGTTCTAGTGTGGTTACAGTACAAGAAGGAGACTTACCTGCAGGCCGGACGGCCCGGACGACGGAGCACAGAGGGGTCCGCCGAGCCGACGGAGCGACGCGGAAGTTCGGGGAGCCTGCTGGGGCCGGGAAGGACGGTCGCGTCTGTAGAAGTCCCACAGCTGGGGCCACCAGTCCTCTCTCCAATCAGCGCACACGTTACAGGTCCTGTCGGAAGAGCAGCCCGAACACGGAAGGCAGGAGACGTGAGCGTCCGAAGGCCACTGGAAATCCCCACAACGAAGGCATGCTCTCATAAGTGAAGCTGCCATAATGTCCGTCATACACAGTCCGCCGGGAAGAGTTCACCGACTACTCTCTCCACAAAGTCACACAGTCACGAAGGAGAGCACAAGTCACAAGCCGAGCCACGAGGCCGCCGCCAACGTAAGGGTACACAGAAAGTCAAGCACCGGGCAGAAGAGCCGGAAGGTGCCAAGTCCAAAAAGCAGGAGTCCGCTGAAGGTGTAGAACCACACCTACGAAGGACTGTCAGTGCTACACAGTAGATCATACCCGAGGCAAAGCCAAGGAAAGTTCGTAAGAATGAGTACGAAAAAAACGGTCGTAACACGGAGTAAGGCTAACACCCGACCGTCCACGGTCGAGCTAAGAGTGAAACTGGGGAGCTTTTGCCCCACGCATGCCGGGATAGGGTAGTAAGGGGAGGCCACCCGGGCTCCTATACAGGGATCCCCGATGTCTCCTCCCAGTTGTGCAGGGGACACAACTTTGGGCTGAAATCGTTAGGCTATAGAGTGTATTCCATATAGTAATGCCATCGGTAATGTATTTTGAAAAAACAATTGTCTGATTTTCACACCTAGGACATACTGGTCACAATTGACCGAATCGGACCCAACAGCTGAGACAAACTGTAGGCTTATGTATATAGCGTATATGAAAAATCATGCGATTATTAATGGGAAGATTGTTTTTTAGTAAAAAAGATTCAATTCTTTTAAGATTAACCCATATAATTTGTGAAATTAATTAAAAAAACGTGAAAACATATTTTTTTTCCAAAAGTATTTAATTATCACTCAAAACACTCTCGAGGTACAATGCTGGTTAATGAACTCATCCAATATCTCCCTTTTATCTAGCTGTTCGGCGAGCTTGCTACTGGACACCGTGACAGAGGGGCACCAAAGAAGAGATACAAAGACTGTCTCAAAAAGTCACTTAGTGCCTGCCAAATCGACCACCACAAGTGGTCTTCACTTGCTGTGGACCGTGACACCTGGCGCTCCACCATTTACAAGGCAGCTGTCTCCTTTGAGGACTCTCGCAGAGCTAGCCTTAAGGACAAGCGGCTCAGGAGAAAAAACAGAGATGCCGCAACTCTGAACCCTGGCCATACCTCCCCCTGCAGCCACTGCAGTCGAACCTGCCTGTCTCGGATTGGCCTCCGTAGCCACGAACAAGCCTGCAGACGTCGTGGGCAACTCCTATAAAATCTTCGTTCGCGAAGTCAAGCCAAGTATCTAGCTATATGCAAAATATCTAGTAAAAATAAGAAAAATTACTGACTTCAGTGTGGATCAACCGGTTTTTTTGTGAAACGGACATTTTCTTGCCAGCGAGCATCTTAATAAAAAAATTGAAATAAAAAGGTCTTGAGATAATTCTTTTAGGGACAATATCCTAAAATTTCAAGTTTGTCGGTCCTCAAACATGGGCTCTAGTCGATATCACACACACACATACACACACACACACACACACACACACACACAGGGTGCAAAAAGACCTTCTCTAGCAAGGTTTGCGTAGCAAGACGTGACGTCATTTTTATCTTGTTACTTCTTTGCCAGACACACACACACACACACACACACACACTCACACACACACACACACACGGTGCTTTGGCGCCAAGAAGACGTTCTCTAGCAATGTTTGCGCAGCAAGATGTGACGTCATTTTTATCTTGTTACTTCTTTGCCTGAATTTCTGCCCCGCATGCCAAAAACATCATGTGCATGCTCCGGAATGTGCTCCGACCAGCCCCATTTCAAAGTCTACTGTATTTTCAATACAGTAGAAAAAAAAGAAAAAAGAAAGATGCCAATGTCTACTTACTGTAGCCCCAATAAGCGCAGTGTGTCCGTTTTTATCAGCAACATCGGGGTGAACCTTCCCAGAATTCAACAGTTCTTCCACTCGCTGTGTGTTTCCGGCAGTGGCTTGTCTGATAAGTTCTTCTGACAATGTTTCCAGTGCAGCTGGAGGTTGGAAGCCTTGCCGTTCAAAGCATAGCAGCTAAAAGCAGGACACGAAAATGACAAAATGTAATGCAAAAATGCCTCAGAAAGTAAGAAAAGATGTGGACAATCCTTATCATAAATCATCATGACTGTACTTTGAGGGTTATAAAAAACACTCTTGGCTGTAATCTTGTGCTGGTAGCACATTCAAAATCAACCTCTGATTTATTGAAACATGAAGTCATCTGTGGTGTGTACATGTGCTTGTGCACTGTAGTTTGTGTATGTGTGTGTATGCATATGTGCATGTGTGTGCCGTATGCATATGTGCATGTGTGTGTGTATGCGTGCATGTGTGTTCACATGTGCGTGCACGCAAATGTGCACAAGTGAATCTGCATGCATTTGCAATGTGCCCTGATCTGTGATTTTTGAACTGATAGCTTGAAATTGTAAGGCCAAAATCACAGACCACCACACAGACATCCATCCACTTATCAACTGAATGCGTGTGCGCTTATATAGTGAGGCCAATGATTTAAAACTGCCCATCATTGGGACAGACAGCATGAGAAAAAAATCCGTCCATAGCTCTCTACAGTCCGTCCAAGACTGAAATATGTACATCAGTACTGATCGCAAAGCTGTGCGTGTACACCAACAAGAGTACAGTAGGGTAGGGTGTAGTGGGATGAGGCTGTGCCATCACTTAGCCCATTTAACCCCAGGTCCACATTTCCTAAATGTTGCAGGTGTTGCCTAACGACTGTACCAGCTGCAGGAGATGGATCAACCATCATAATTCAAGGGTAGTGCCAGATGAGCTTGGTGCCTTCACTACCCTTGAATTATCATGGTCGATCCATCTCTTGCTTTAGGGTGTTCAAGATAAATGGGTTAACCCTCACCCTCCCCCCCAACCCAGACAACTTAACCCTTTGGCTGTTGGTACCGGTGTTTGTTGCATGAATCATCATGACAAAAACTGCTAACAACAGATGAAGGGTTAATCATGTGCATGATGGTGCCAAGCTAATTTGGAAGTACCCTTAATTATCATGGTCGATCAATCTAATGCAACTGGTACAAAGTCATTACGTGATACCTCCAAAATTTGAGAAATTTGACTTTGAGGTTAAATGGGTTGTGCATGCAGCCCCTGGTAACATAAACAGTACAATCACACAAACAGCAAACAGTACTGGTGGTGCATGCACAAGGGTGTTATCAAAGGATATTCACCTTATCTACTTTGAAGGCAGCCTTCGGAGAAGCATGGCGATGTTTATGAATGTGCATCTGTATATCCACAAGTGTGGGTGTCTTGTTGAAAACTTTAATTTGTGCAGGCTCTTCTTCTTTGGGGCAACTGCTCTCTTTGAAGAATTCCTCATCAAAAGCTTGGCGGTTAACAGCAAGACTTCGAGGGTCAAGATCTTCACTGTAAAGTTCAGTGATCCTCTCAGACACTTTCATCTGGGGAAATGATTTGGAGTATGTACACAATATACACAATTATGCAGTCACACAAAATCAGTGCATGCATGTACTCTTCTGTCAAGTACAAGAAATGGGAAATGACGGAAAGGACACACGCGCATATGCATACCTGTCTGTATATATATGTACATATAGTACTCATTTTTAAAGAAGTTTGATATGTAAAGTTAGTTTTGTTTCCATCTCTAAGCGGAAAATGATAAAATTCATAATTGATAATGAAATGAAATCTGTATGCTGTGTGAATACAAGAACAGTTGGCATGCTCTCTTCAGACATCCTCCAAAATGGCAGAATGCTCAGTCTCTTATCTCATTTAACTCATTACATCCTGAGGATGAAATAACCATTTTTTTCAGTGGTCCTTAGAGGTCCACACAGTTCTGGAGACATATCAACCATTATAGTTCAAGGATGGTGTCAAAATAGCATGGCGCCTACAGGCACCAAGCTGTTCTGACACCACCTTTGAACTAACATGGTTGACCACATCCTCTCTGAGCATGTCAGGCATTTATGGGGGGTTAATACAACATGCAAGATCATTTCATTAAGTCTTTGGCTGCACTTTTTGTTGCAATGATTCCTGTAGCAATCATTGCAACAAAAAGTGCTACCAACAGGAATCCTCACAAACAAAAAGCGCTAATGACAGCCAAAGGGTTAAACCCTTCTCATTATAAACAATGCCAGTGGCTGTGAACACAAGGGGGTTAATATGTTTTCACAAGTCCTCACCTCCGGTGCATAGTTAAACAAGGCAAGGGGTTCCAGAATCCTTTTCACTGGCAGCATACGGTCTATAGGCTGCGCAACAGGAATCATCATGTCGTCTTGTTCGTATACGAACTCCTCATGTTCCTTCATTGTGAAGGCCTTGTCTGTGGCTGTCAGAAGCTTGATGAGCTGTTCTCCCCGCCAGATACCCACATCCTGTCGACTGTCCTTGTATTGGACCACACCGGGACCTTCGCGTTCATCATCTTTGTACAGTCCCTGCAGGTAAATGTCAATAAAAATGTATTTTTCTCTAAAATGTATTTTTTCGAAAAATACTTACCGATGGCATTACTACATTACTAATAGGACGGTACGCTTAGCTTATCAATTTCAGCCCAAAAAACCGTTGTGTATACATCCCAACCAGGGGGGTGACTCTAGGAGGTCGTTACCAGGACTCCTAGGGTTGCCTCCCCTGCCTCCCTATCCAGTCACATGCCTGGCAGTACCTGCCTGTCATTGCCTTAGCTCAACAGCGGCAAACAGGGCAGGAAGGAGGGACCTCTGAGTAATGCCATCGGTAAGTATTTTTCGAAAACATACACTTTAGAGAAAAATACATTTGTTTTCTCAAAACTCTTATCGATGGCATTACTAATAGGAAGACTTGCGAATAGGAGGAGGGTGCAGCCCCCTATGCATCTCCCACATGTTCACTTTGCCAGGAAAAAAAGCACTGCATCGTGCGTTAAACTATTGAGGCCCCCACCCTCCCACGTGCCCACTCCCGACAATTTCAGTAAGGCGTGACCTATAGCGCCAGTTGCGCCGGGAGGGAGTGTCGCACTGCCGAAATGTCCCCCACTAGGGCCAGGCTGTCGCACTGGCCGGATAGGTCTCTGAAGTAGAGGTGGGCGAAGGTGGATCACCCCGCCAAGCCAAGGCGGCTCCAACGTCTCTTCTGTGCAGTTACGGTCCAGGCGGTGCCCGCAGCCACTCCTCCAATCTCATGTGCCTGGGTGCGCATCATCGTCGCCCGCTCCTCTATCTCTGGGTGTGGGGACCAAGCTCCTGATGCCTGGACTCGCCTAGGGAGCACGTCCCGTCATGGGCGGACCGGCAATTCCTTCACCGAAGGTGGGGCAGGGTTCCCGGATGCGCTCGTCTGTGCCAGGATGTACGTCCACCCGGGCCCAGGGCAGGAAAGGCATGAGCGCCTCATGCATTGAGGGCATGCTTGTAATCAGAGTCAGAAATACCTTTGCCAATTAGTGTAGAATAAAATGCCTCTTTTGGAGGTAGTCTCCTTTCCTCAAACACAAACCAGTGATCAATGTACTCATACGGATACACACCTTTCTTAATTAAGTCTGGCTCAAAATATTTACTTGTTATTGGATATTCAGTCAGACCTTCTGCCAGACTAGCAAGCCCTAAAGACAAATGTTGCATGGAGTCATAAAATGCTAATTTGTCCAACCTAAAAGTCAAGTATTTCTCAGTTGTCTGGGCAATACAACTAATTTTTTTGTAAGACTCGTCCACAGCCTGCATGATAATATGTGAATCATACCCCTTGAGATTGTGGAAAAAGATAGGCAACTTATATGCCTTGGGATCAATTTTTAGTTTCAAGTTGCAATCACCATGTGCAGCACCTCTGTAACGTCCAGTTATGTGGTCATGATCGCGAACTTTATCACCATCAATGGCTTGTTCACAAATCCAACACATCACTGCTGCATCAAAATTTAGTTTGTCTTCTTCTGTCATCAACAAAGGCATCTAACAGTTTTCCAAATACTGTACTACTTGACTATACAGTTGTCTCATTTCTGTTAAAAACTCAGCTGCTGCATTTTCACCTCTGTAGATAACAGGTTCTGTATGCTGACCGTCTGACCTAACAAGAATGTATCCAAAAGAACACACCACTTGGTCACTCAACTTTATTGTCTTTGGTAATGATTCTGGAACAGGACCGTCATATGGTACAACCAGTGATTCAAAATCAGCATACACTACAAACGGCAGCTTTTGCTGATTCCCATGGTTTTTAAAATAAACCTTGCTACCAGGATCTGGATACCTAAGTACTGTTTGAATGTCATCAAGTGACCTACAATGTTTAACATGCTTGTGTGCTACTTCAATAGAGGAAAACCTCTGTAAACACTTTTTACAAAATTCCTGTTTACACTTGTGTTTTGTTGTATGCCCATGAATTAGACGTGACATACTCCTAATAACTGTGTAGTGAAAGTTATGACCGGAACTTATTAATAAAAGGTCAACATGCTTATCTTCTGGCTGACCATAGGTGGGGGCAAGTGGTGATACTCTAATTGGTTCTAATTTGTTCTCAGACTCATTATCCCATACATACACATTTACAGATATACCAGGATTTAGTTTTTCAAACAAATCTATGTCCTCTACCTTAACAGGAAAATCTATGCCACTGAAGTTGAGTTCATTTTCAAATTTGGTATAGTTAGATACACGCTCAGGTTTTGTTTTTACAAAGTGTAGTTTAGCAAGCACACACCACATGAACCAGAAATTATCATTGTTCTGAATATTGACTACAGCCTTTTTGTTTGCAACCTCAGTTGGTAGAGGCAGCCATGATTTGCCTAAAATAGGATGGTATCTTGACTGCTTCAGTTGCAGTTCATGTACACGACCTTCATGCCAACCAGACCCCTGCATTTTTGCTCTGTCGATTGCTTCAAGGAAGTCAGGCAACAGTCTTTCTCTAAACACTTTTTCCAATTCTCTTCTCGAATTAACTGTGTGTTGTCTTGTTGAGATAAAGGATATAATCACTTCACTATCTACCCTGGTAAATTCAATTTTAGCAACAATCTGAATCTTTACACTACCAGAAAGAAGATTATTTTGTATGACAGAAAAAGACCTTTCTATTGATTCATAGACACTGTAAGTGTTGGATATAGGCAAGTCTGTTGTGTGAAACACGTTTCTTAAGCCGGGGAGCTTTGGGCATTGTCCGTCATTTTTATTTGTCCGACAAAATAATAAATAGAAAAATTACACCTTGTGTAATACCACTTTATTGTCTGTAATCCCTATAATAATAAATATTTAGTTCACTCCCCAACAAATCAACCACTTCCCTGGTATGTGTTTTAAGGTCTTGTGCTCATGCTGCAGGTGTAATATCACTTTATTGACAGTAACAAATTCAATATAATCATGATGTTTTCTTAGATGGTAGAATATGTGTAAACACATACTCTCAAACCAGTCACAGTTAGCATCATAAACTATAAAATTTTGTGTCTTAAGATCAACAGTCTTGTAATCATAACGTGGTGGACAATTAGAATATCCAAAAGTTACATTATATGCCATGTATATCTTCGTTGGTGTTGAGAGTTTTATCAAAGGCTCAAACGGGTGTTTAACTTGTGTTTTTAAGTCATAAAAATGCTCAACGCCTCTGAAGCTCTCTGTGATATCAAACGCTCGCCCGCTTTGTCCAACCATTATTTTTTATGGACAAAATAAAAGGCTAAATTAATTCACTAATCCATACCCTGTGGGCTGATCTGTCTTTAAGATAAGCTTTAGATGCTTAGTCGATTTTAGTTTGTTTCTTACAATGTCTCGTTCATGTTTGTTGGGGATGACATCATTCTCTCTGAGACAGTCTTCAAAGCTGTCACGATCCTTACAGTAAAACAAACAGATAAACTTTAACTGCTCACAAAAATCTTTCAGTACAGCATTATATTTTTGAGTGAGAATCCAGACACTAATGTTTGCATGTCTGCCACTAAAGGCAAGTTCTGCTAATGTGTTTCTCTTCTTAACAATATCCTTCTCTGCAGAACAGTCATCAACAATAAACAAAGTTGGCTGTCCTTCAAATTGTTTGTAATAATACAGCAGGTAGTCATTCAGTTTTTTCTCAGGATCAACTAAGTAAATGTTGTTGTCAGTCCGAATGAATAAACGGTTGTGATAAGCTCTGTTGTGTTTTATCGTAGGACAAAATATCACAATGTTTTCGAAATGATAGATGTATCTTGTTTGTAAGAGATTAAGAACAAATTCAGTTTTACCACAGCCTGTGGCACCGCAAAACAAACCACAGTGTGGGTCAAGTGTCATCAAGTTCATTTTAATACTAATTATAATTTTAATATATGTGTCCACTCAGTCTGCTTTCTTGAATGTTCAGTTGAGCGTCAAAAATCAGATACAAATATATGTTTATTGCTTCGGCTTTTTCAACCTTTTTTTGTATTTGGATTGTAATTCCGTCACTGCCATTTTCAACAGTACGACCTGACCCATGTAGGTAGTCATCATCTGTACTACGCAGGTCTAGCCAAAGTGCATACTTGTCCGTCAGGTATTGACCAATTCTTACGTCATACAGATGTAAATCTTTACACGCCATATTTGCTGGTTTTTCTCTAAGTCTTCCAACCGCCCACTTTATAATCTCGTCATAGTGCTGGTAAGGTAGCATACCCGATGCGTACACTTGATTAGGTCGACCTTCAATCATACAGGATAAATGTGTAATCTTTGGATTGTAGAATTTTTCTAAATCTCTTTTGAATGGATTTTTTGGTTCAATAAATGACATCTGATAAGTCACCCTAGCAAAGTAATGCTTAGAATCATTCTCAACCGCCTCAAAACTTTCGCCGAGGAACTGCTGGCAGAAGAACAGGCTGGCTTCAGAGTTGGAAGAAGCACTGTAGAGCAGATTTTCAACTGCCGCGTCCTGATCGAGAAACATCTGCAGCATCAGCGCGAACTCTACCACAACTTTATTGATTTCAGGAAAGCATTTGATCGCGTCTGGCACGACGGACTCTGGCAAGTCATGAGATCGTTCAACATAGAGGAGGGACTGATCCAAATGATAGAAGCGCTTTACAAGAACGCCTGCAGCGCGGTTCTACTTAACAATCAGTCAGGCGAGTTCTTCAGGACGACGATCGGTGTCCGTCAAGGATGCCTGCTCTCTCCTGTCCTTTTCAACATATTCCTGGAGAAGATCATGCAGGAAACCCTCCACGACCACCATACTTCAATCTCTATTGGTGGCAGATCCCTGTGCAATCTTCGATTCGCAGACGACATTGACCTCATGGCAGGCAGCAATAGTGAGCTCCAAAACCTGACAGACAAACTTTCAAGTAGCGCAGGGTCTTATGGCATGGAGATCAGTACGGATAAAAGCAAAGTGATGATCAACACCACAAGCGACAGCAGCAGCAACATTCACATGAACGGCCAGAAGCTAGAAGAGGTCAATAGCTTCAAGTACTTGGGAGCCACCCTGTCCAAAGACGGTAGTTGCATAGCAGAGATCCGTATCAGGATAGGTACAGCAACATCCGCAATGGCCAGGCTGGACAGGATATGGCGAAGTAACTCCATCAGCTTCACCATCAAGTACAGGCTTTACAAGTCCCTTGTAGTGTCTATTCTACTCTACGGCTGTGAGACTTGGACACTGCTTGCAGACTCAGAAAAGAAAATCCAGGCCTTTGAGAACAAGTGCCTGAGGAAGTTGCTCCGCATCTCGTACCGCGAGCACAAGACCAACGAATATGTACGGAGCATCGTCACTTCCCTGGTGGGCCCACATGAACCCCTTCTGGCAACCGTGAAACGGCACAAGCTTGCTTGGTTTGGCCACGTGACCCGACACAACACCTTGTCCAAGACTATCCTCCAAGGCACTCTCGAAGGAAGTCGTCGGCGAGGTCGTCAGAGAAAGAGTTGGGTCGCAAACATAAAAGAATGGACCGAACTCGAGATGCCAGACTTGCTTGCCACCGCCCAAAATAGAACTCAGTGGAGAGCACTGTCTGTTGCTGCTGCCTTTCAGTCCCCCCAACGCCCAGTTCGGGCAAGGGACTGATGATGATGATGATGATGAAATGACATCAGTATACCTTTCAGTGATCTGGCAGGTGTGTTAAGGTTTATGTTCCACATTGTATCAGCTTTGTCTTTGGGTATTGTACTGTGTCTTATCACACGGTCATAATAAATTGGAAGTCTTGACTGATATTGATTTTGAATTAGTCTGGTAAGTTCAGTGTGTGTGACAATTTCGTATTCCAAGGAAATGTTAGAGATCTTGTATGTTGCGTCTGTGTCAGTTGTTTTGATAACTTTTGCAAAGTCATTAAAGGTTAGTTCAAAACTCAGACGGTCATTCAGTGCTCCTTGGTAATAAGGCAAGTGTGTTGTGAGGATTTCAAATTCAAGTGGAATGTAAAATCTATTACCATATGTATCTGCTAATATAACGTCCTCAATTGCAGATGTTGATTTATCTGCCGCATCAATTCTAAGTTTAGCAACGTTTGAGGACTGTATGCCTTGGTAAACACGATCTTCTCTTTCTTGTCGTGTAAGCCAAAGATCTTTGTAACAGTAAAACACATCAGCATCATCAAGACTAAACACTTCCTGTCCTTCCAGTTTTACTTTAATAGTCTTAACAATTGCTCTGCCAAGATTGTCAACCAGTGTTCTGTTTGCATCTGATTCTGATGAAAGTTCAATATTAAATGCTAGGCGTGCAGTGCCAGGTACGATAACATCATTGGGACCCAGGTTTGGAAACTTGACAGTAAGTGTTTGGTTCTGGTCTATGGTACTAGGATTGTTTGTGATGACAATTGATTGTCTAATGCCCTTAACACCAAGAGGCTCACGTAGTTTTCTGTATGGGTCTAACTTTGATCCGTAGGACTGTGTCATTTTTATTATGCACAATAAAAAATTAAATTAATAAAACAATGGCAGCGGGAGGATTTAACCATGATGATATTGAAATGGATGTCATGAATGACTTTAATACTAGTGCAACAGATGTAACTGGAATGGGAAATGCTTTCAGTTTACGCTATGAACTTTTAAAAAGCAAAGTGAACTCATTTTATGATCATGTTGGTGACCGCCCAGACAACATAGATTCTAATCAGTTTGAACTTGATGGCAAGGGCCATTTATATTTAAACACTGTTGACAAAGGAAAAGTACAATTGACTAACAAAAGAGACCCTGGTAAGTTTAGAGCTTTAAGTACAATCAAAAATGAAGGTGGTGTTGGCATCTTGCGTCAACTTGGTATTGGAGATAAACAGTTACCACCTCGTCTTGCTAGTACCCTTCATGATGTACAAACAAGATTGCCAACTGGTCAAGAAATTGAAATGACTGAAGTAACAAGACTGCCAGAAATAGCAGACAAGGTAATACATGAAACTTCATTTGCAGAAGGGCAAATAAATCAGGTTATGAAAACAATAGAAGACTCTCCTTTGACAATGCGGGAGTTAGTGGGCTTGGATAAAACACTGCAGTCAATAAGAGGTGAGCTGGTGAATAATGTAGCCAAACTAGGCGAGCTTGATAATCACATTGAAAGAGAAAAAGAAAAATTAGCTAAAGCTGAGGATGAGAATTATGACACAGAAATGAAAGAAAGAATACAACACAGATTAAATGATTTGCAGATAGAAAGATCACTGCGGCTAGAAGTGATTGAAATTGGGAAAGAAAAACTGAAAACACAGGTCAACAGGATTAGAGAAACTATTCAGAAAATACTTCACGAAGACACAACATTGGCTGAGAGATTAAAAACACTTTTCAGAGAGCAGGGTATCACTATTGCAAGTTTAATTACTGCTCTTGGATTTATTATCAGTACTGTAGTGTTAGCTGTAACGGGTGGTGGTAGCAGTCCAGCTCCACCAGCACCTCCAGTTCCATCAGACCCAAAAGATTTACAGGCATGGGTAAAAAAAACAGTTGTCTCATATATCAGACTTGCTTCAAAAATTGGCAGTAAAAGCAATGGATGCTTTGTCTGGCATAATAGGGAGTGTTGTCAGTTGGCTGATCAGTACAACAGCAAAGGTAGTAGGGTTTATGGCAGAGCATGTATGGGTCTTTTTGGTGACAGTAGGAGGGTTAATTATAGGATATTTAATGAAACAGGTAAAGAAGTAATATTCCTAATCCAGTAAGGCCAATTACCAATGCAGTTCTCTCTGACTCATGTATGTTTGGTGCTGGTGTTACTGGCTGTGCTGGTGCCGGTGCAGGTGCCGATGCAGGGGCTGACATTACTGGCGTTACTGTCTGTACAGGTGATGATGATGTTACTGGCGTTATTAATGGTTTTAATGGTTGTAGGTGAGTGGTTGTTGGGCTCAAGGTTACAGATTGATTGCGTCCTAATTTTTGATCACGCCCAGCAACAATTATTTCATTATTATAATTTGTTATTGTCCCCATTTGGAGTTGAAGGTCTGATGGCAACATGTATAACCCGATACCAACTACAAAGTCAACTTTCGATCTAGCATATCTGAGAACGTCTTGGTAGTGTTGTATGCTTGATGGGAGATCAACAACTGAATTGATTGAATCTTCTAGGTTTGCAAGAAACTGTTTTTGAGATTCAAACTTTCCACTTCCATTCAAAATGTTTGATTTTGTTTGAGCTTGTGCTCCTAGATTACACCACACATACGTTCTGATAGACTCATTAATGCGTTCGACTCCCGCTCTAAGACAAATGTGGTCCAGGCATTAGACTGTTTCTGTTCAATTGAGCCTAACCACACTTCAGATTTTGATGAGAATGAAGAGTAGGGAGGCCAGTAATCTTGTGGGTATTGTCTGTGACTCATAGCATAAAACAATGTACCCATGCCTTTGTGATTATCAAGTTTTTGTGTGAAGTCATACTTTGTACTGATGTTAAATTCATTACAGATGCGCTCAAACGCTTTCATATCCATGGGATTGTTAAACTGATTAAAACTGGATTCAGTGGGCAGTGGGGTATGGAGTTCTGACAGTATTCTTCTAAGCTGGTAATATGTGTGGAAATGATAGACAGACTTAATCAGTTTGTTTGGATGATTCAAATGGTCTGTAAAAGAAATGCCACAGCCAGTAGTTGAGCATAGTATAGCAAAGTTAAGCTGGTTTTTAAACATCTGTAGTGGGCTTGAGGACCACTTTCTTGCAGTTGCATCATCTGTTATTGGAGGGTTTAGGAAATGATCATAAGGGTTGGGTACTTTTACTTGAAATAAATCTCCTTCAGACAAAGCTATATCGAGCTCATTTAGCTGAATTATTTTCTGATCATAAGTTGGTGCGACATTGTATTTGGCATTCACGTTAAATTGAAATGCATTAACAGTGGCAATTGTTGGTGATTTAAATTCCATTATGCTTTTTTTTAATGTGATAATAAAAATGTTTATAACTTTATCAAATCTTGATACAAGCAAACCAGTGTGGTTAACTAATGGAATTGATAATCGTGATGGTAGCAAAGCTGTAACTATCCATGAAATGTTCTACACAGTAAAGTGGTTTAATGTAACAGATGATAAAAATTATTCTGTAAGTGGAACTCTTGATGGTATTGAGAAGGGCGATATTTTACGAGCTGGGTATTATGACTTTTGTACTTTAGCTGAATGGCTTCAAAATGAATTTAAAATTAAAGCAACTTTAAACCCAGCTAATTTACTTGTTACAATTGAATTTCCGAAAAGTGGAAACTTTTCTTTATCAATTAGTCTTTTATTATTACTTGGATTTTTAGGTAAAAAAATAATACATCCAGATGAAGATTGGTCATCGTCAGACGGGCGTCTACTTTCACCAAAAAAAACAACACAAGAATAACTGGCAGATATCCTGTTCATTTGTCAGTACACACAGTGCTAAATGTTCATTTGAAAGAACTAAGCACTACTGATAATGTTCACAATGGAAAGCCTTCGACTTTGTTGAAATATGTGTCGACTGGAACTGCTCCTTATTGTGAAAATGTAGTTGTTAGATTTCCTAATTCACAGTTTAAAAAATTAGGCTCCAGTTTCTTTGAATCATTGTGTTTATATGTAACTAATCAGGATGACAAACCAGTTGTGATGCATGATTTTTATGTTGTGTTGGAAGTGAAATAAATTTTATTTTTGTTTTATAAAAATGAGCGGTCTTGGTCCAAAGCAGAGAATTATTCCAGTTGCATGTCCATCAATAGAGTTGAAAGATTTGGCTGACGTGCAAGATTTTGATAAAGAAGGTGAGGTAGGAGAGGTGTATGGCCTTGAACTTGTGTCCGTTGGATTGTACAAACGAAAGGTAATTGATGATGTAAAAGATGGCGCTGAGAGACAGTTTCCTAAACTTAGTCAACTTCGTGATGTTACTGTTCCTACTCCTGTAAATAATGTGCTCTACAGCTTAAAACATGTGGGTAATAAGTGGGTAATTATTCCTACCCCTGTTCCGCTTGCACCTATTCCCATTGTATGGGATGTAAAGTTTGTTTTTATCAATCCTTATGTTTATTTTACTGATGAAGGTGCCTTGGTATTTAGAAAAGTTGTTAACTCTGAGCCAATGCTTGTAAGTCTTGTGCCAAGCTATTTTGCAGAAACCAATAGCAGAGAAAAACTAAAACTTCAAGAGTATGGAAAACGAAGGTATTTTCTTACAAATAGAAAGGGTAGAACAGATACTTCTATTTCATTCGTACCAGCAAATTTTACCATAGAGAAGCGACGATGAGTTTAAGGGAGTGCAGGATGATTTGGCCAATTACAAACAACAAAAGTCTGAAATACAGAATAAGATGCGTAGTCAACCCACGAATGTTGAAGAGCTAAAGAAATCTTTTTTAGAACAAGGGAAAAAGATAGGCATAGAAGAAACTATGAAAAAGGTTCAAGGACTTATAAGCAATTGACGATAGGTTTTGGTAATGCATTATTTTTGTTATACTCTTCACAAAGAGATGTCATGCCTGCCTATCTAACACCATCTGCCCCACCACCAGACTATTACTAAAAAAAAGTTTTTTTATTGTCCTTGTAACTTGGGAAATCTGTCCGAGTAAGTTGTTGTCTTGGGTCAATAACTTACAAGTTCTTATGATAAGACACTTGTAAGAACTTGTTTTAAGTCACTTATAATAACTTAGCCAAGCCAACTAACTTCAAAGTTACTTACAAAGTTAGTTAGCAGTTGTAGGTGACTTTGGAAATTTGTTAACAAGTGACTGTAGGTAACTTTGAAAATTTGTTATCAAGTGCGTGTAGGTACTTGATGACAATGGTGTTTTTTTTTAATTGTGAGTTGTTAATAAAAAAATAACCTTGCTTTTATATTATTGACTCAGAGATAATTGTATAGATGTACTTGAATTGCCTTTTTTCCTTTCTCTAACGCACATAAACACATACATGAACACATACACACACACACACACGCAAGCACGCACATGCAAGCACGCACATGCAAGCACGCACATACACGTACACGCACACAAGCACATTCAAACACACATACATGTACACACGCACACACACACACACACGCAAGCACGCACACGTACAGACTGGCAGACACACGCAAAATCTTTATTCAACATGCATAAATATTGGACTCCCGTCAGAACACATCACCACGCTTCAGTTTGCCACATGTAGAACTGTCAACTTTCACATTGCGTGTGTGTTGCGCCTTGTGTCCTATTCACAGGTCTTGCCTCTCAGCAACCGCGGTTTGCTCAAACCGCCCAGGGTGTGAACATAAGATTGAGGAGTTCGTATTAAGAGACATTTAACTCTGTGTTCTATGGGAGGGGTGGGTTGGGAGCCCCACATTTTCATCTCTCTCACCCACCAAGGAGTTTTGGATTGGCTTCACCGTCTTCTCCCACTGCATAGGGTCCATGGCGGCCGGCCGCGGGGGGCTTCCCGTCTGCACTAGAGCCGTCTTGTCTAGAGCCGGCAGGGGGTAGGATAACGCCTGTACTCCAGGAGATGTGCGGAAAACGCCTCCTAAGATCCCGGATGCTGAAGGCTGCGGGAAGTACAGGGTGCGTCCACCATTGGTGGCGCCTTCCTCTTCAAGGGGGGTTGGGGGTGGGGGGGGGGGTGGAATGAGGGAGGGCAAGAGCCCGGGGGGAGGAAGGACGCGATGGCCCGGGAGGCTTCGGTCAGGAAGCGAAGGGAAGCGAAGGGTCTGATAAGTCGGCGCCACACTGACCGATGACTGACAGGGATGACCGTGCGCTAGGGGACGCCGTGCGGATATCCACCAGCCCTAGCACTGATTCCTCCGGGTGGAGACTGAGGGCCTCGTCATCATTCCCTGCCGACAGTGGAGGGGGAGCGGGGGTCACTGCGTGACGAAGGAAGTGTGGCTACCGACGCGCGCCTGCTCCTGCGAAGCGCAGAGGTCCGGAGGGAGGGCTGGACTGGGGATGCAGGGAAGATTCCGCCGAGTCTGAAGACCAGCAGCTCACCGCGAGGCCCCGATGCTGCGGGAGAGAGCGCCAATCCCACGAGGAAGAACGCTGTGTCGATCGGCTGCTCCGAGAGGTCACCAGGCGAGAGCGGCGTGCTGCAAAAGGCCCCTGCGACGGAGTAGAGTCCTTCCTATGCCTCGGAGAGGCTGAGCAGGAGCGAGAGGAATTCCAACGATCCCAGCACCTGAGGCTGTTGCTGCAACAGGACTCCTGGTCACGTGAACGGACGGAGCTAGGCCAGCAATCCCTACCGGAACCATCCTGTTGCTGACGGGGTCACGCATCCCACTGTACCCAGTGCGGCCCTCTCTGTCGGGGCTGCAAGTCCCATCAGGCCGGGGAGCTTCCTCACCATGTGGTGCGGTGAACGTGGCCGCTGAATGCGCCTCTCGTTGCTCCTAGAGCTGGGAGGCAGGGTTTCGGTGGCCTAGGTTCGACGGGGAAGTACATCCCGTCGGCGACTGCCCGGCTCCTTCCAGTCTCTGCGGGAAGCCGAAACGCCAGAAGCCTGGCAACGGGATAGCTCCTCCCGTAGGTGGATGACAGTCTTCCCCCCTTCCGAGTGGTGGTCTCAGGATCCGGGCGCTCACTCACGGCGCTTGTCAGGTTGATGACTGGTCGGCTGACTGCTCTCTGAGCATGGGGATCGAGTACCCGCTGCCTGGACCCGCCTGGGGAGCATTTCCTGTCCTGGGCGGACCAGCATTTCGCCCACCCAAGGGTGGGGTAGGGTCTCTGGCGCCTTGTAAGGTTGATGACTGGTCAGCTGACGGCTCTCTGAACATGGGGATCGAGTACCCACTGCCTGGACCCACCTGGGGAGCATTTCCCGTCGTGGGCGGACCGGCATTTCGCCCACCAAAGGGTGGGGTAGGGTGCCTGTGCCTGGTAGAGTGGCATGTCCTTACGGCTGCTGACAGGCTCCCCTGAGCGTGGGTCTTGAGCTCCTGCTGCCTGACGTCGCCTAGGGACCCCGTCCCGTCGCCGGCGAGCAGGCATTCGCACACAGAAGGGTGGGGGAGGGCTCCTGGTGATTGTACGGGACGGGTGGGCTGGCGCGGCGAAAGTCGTGGCGGGGTTGAGTGACTCCTAGGCCCGTGCCTGTCTGTCCGCTGCAAGAAGGCCCACAGCTGTGACCAGCGTTCCTCGACCCATGCCGTGCAGGTGTTACACGTTCACCTGGAGAAGCAGCCCGAACAGGGCAGGCCCACATCGTGGCGGCAGTCAGTCGGCCATCGGAATTGTCCGCACTTGGTGCAGGTCATGTACCTGTGCACTGTAACAAACAAAGCAGACAAATCACCGTCACGCGGGGGGCAGGACCTCCCAAGAGGCCACGCGCTGACGGCCAGTCGTGTAGAGAGTCCCCCGTCAACGCCGCCGCCTGTTCCTCTATATAGACCCGGCAGAGGCATTAACTGAAGCTTTACCTTGTCATGGTCGAGCTGCTACCAGGTCCCACCAGAGACCAACCAAGTAGTCCCCCAGAAAAACCCCAGGTAATCCTCCAAGCTTCACTTCCTCTGTATCCTTTCTTTTCACATAAATTCAGGGGAAACACACCAAGCACCGCTTCAATTTCAAAGAGGTAACCATACGCGAAGTGGTAATCCCACATGAAGCAGTAATCACGCACGAAGGCCTCTGGTAATCACACCACACACAGCCGAAGTGAAGCCGGCTGAACACAACCGGTCTTGATGAGCTAAGCGCAAAGACTGCCGGGTACTGCCAGGCATGTGACTGGATAGGGAGGCAGGGGAGGCAACCCAGGGTGTCCTGGTAACGATCCCCTAGAGTCGCCCCCCTGGTTGGAATGTATAGACAACGGTTTTTGGGGCTGAAAATAGTAAGCTAAGCGTACCTTCCTATTAGTAATCATCCATCGGTAAGAGTTTTGAGAACATGTACATTGTATGTGTTATTATAAAACCTTTGGCTGTTGGCAGCACGTTTTGTCAAGTCAATTCCTGCATGAATTGCCCTGACAAAAAGTCCTACCAACAGCCAAAGTGCAAGAACCGCCACAGCAAAAATCATAGTGCTAATTGTGATTATTTCCCTTTACCTCCACATAATCTATATCTATGAAATTTTTGTTTTTGTTTCCACTGTGGACAAATAAAACTATGTTATCAGCTGTCTTCTGAACTGTCAGCACCATCAGAGGCAGATAAATTGATTCTGCCAGCGGTCAAACCTACTGATTGCTAGCTTAATTCCTACTTAAATTTTAGCTGGGTTTCATCTGTTTATAAATCATTTGGCTGTCTGTAGCACTGTTTGTCCAAGTGATTCCTGCTGGTATCACCTTGATAAAAAGCTCTACAGAGAGCCAAAAAGCATAACTAGCTCACTCACACCTAATACATTGTACTGACTTTCACACTTTGGAAGGCATTCATCAAACAGTGTACTATGTATGGCAGATGGAGTATCCACCACAGTTTAAGAGTAGTGTCAGATTGATCTGGTGCCTTCCAATGAGGAACCAAGCCAATATGGCAATTACTCTGAACTATACGGCCAATCCATTTCCTATTACAATGTCTTAAATTTTGAATGCATTAAAATCTTTTTAATTGAGTCATTATTATATCAAGATGATCAATGTACACTGCATCAGGATTATTACAAGGCACGTCAAATCAGCTGACCAAAACTCATGCATTTTATGCTGTTTTAGAAATTTCTTCTTTTATAGGGAACAAGACAGCAAAAAGTCATAAGAAATTTGTTACTTACCTCAAAAATATCCCCATTTGCAAGAGTAAAGACACCATACCCTTCCTTTTTGTCCATGTAAAACGTGCCAGTGAAAGATGAATTGTCTGGCCACGAATATGTTCCTTTGCCATGGCGACGATCTTTGAAAAATGCTCCCTTGTATGTCTACATTGAAAAAAAGAAGTATCATAGTTCGATCTCACCATAGGCCACAACTATAATGTTCTATTCTGGAAAAGTGCATTCATGTACGTCAATCTTGTGAACATGAGAATGTTGACTGTGTTGATGTGTACATGATGGGTGTTTTGTAGCCTTACTGTTGGCTTATGTTGATGTTTATTTATGGTGCACATGGAGATTGAGCAGATTTTATGTACATGTAATAATGTTGATTTAATTGTAACCCCTTTGTCGCAGGTTAATGTGATTATGTATGTTCATGCTGTGTACTTTCATGACTTCAGTGTCATGAAACTTAATGCTGGTCATTCATTTTTTTTTTTGTAGACGCTGCTTTTAAGTGGAATAAAAAACATTATTGTCCATGCGACTTTGCCAGACTCCTCTATTACAAGCCTCCATGGCCTGTGTGCTTGTCTGTTCCTGCCATTACATGCATGCTGGCAAAGTGAGTGTTTTCATATGATCATTAATACAACAAGAATATATTAGCACTTTGGATGTCAGTAGCACTTATTTGCTGCCACGATTCTTTGTGAATGCAGCAATAGGTAACATGTAAACAGATAGTAGTAGTACCGTCGGCGTCTCTGCCTGTCTCAAAGGGTGGAGGCCCCAGGGGATGAGTTGCGTTGGTGGTGCGGGTAGTGGAGAACTCTTACAGCGCCTCCCCCGGAATCACCCTAGTCTAGGGCCTCTTGGCCTTTGTGAGGCACTCTCGTGTGTAATCCCTCCGGACTAGCATAGCATCCCTCTATCCCAAGACCATCTGTGCATGGTCCCTGGCCACATCCTCTCCGAGGTGACCCCAAAAACTGGGCAGCACTAGCCCCCAGGCTAAACACGGCAGATCTAGAGGAAAGAACCTTGAAAATAAATCATTGTCCTGCTGCTTTGCAGGCCTGGCCGCTTGGCAGTGGAAAGGCTAAGGGAGGAAAACCCTGACATCAAAGCCCCCGTGTCTCCGGGGAAGGTTTTTGAGCCAGAGACTAGGACAAGGACAGTCTGATATAAAACCTATGACCCGAGGACCTCAATGCCACCGTCCCAGCTTGCTAGGCCATGGCAGACAAACCAAGGGTTTAAAGGGTGGGGCCAGTACTGCGCACACTGCACTCCACAAAAAGCTCCACTGCACAGGCTTTAGGAAACGCCCACGGACCATGACTCCGACCCTTCCAAGTCCTGTAGCGATGGCCAAGGGGCAAAACGGCAGGTGAAAGATGTCACTGGAAGCCGCAGTCTCAAACCTGCATGCAGGCGGTTCAGGATATTGGTCGCCTGATGTTGACTTGGGGATGACAACATCACTCGGCACACCCTGAACAACCTTCTCTAGGGACAGCACTGCTTGCTCCACACGGAGAGGGGCCTAGAAAAGGTGGCCTAACCAAAGCTCATCCCCTCGTAACCCCAGTTGGCTACCCGCGGTCAACGGGCATCTTCTCCTGCGGCCAGAAAACAAGAAAAAACAATGGATTCACTCTCATGACGACCACGACCAGACTCAACGTAGCATGCTGGAACATCCGAACCATGCTCGACACAGCAGACGCCCTGAACGTTGCTCCGCCCTCAATGCCCATGAATTGCGGAGGTTAAACATCGACATCGCCGTGCTCAGCGAAGTACGCCTCCCGGAGGAAGGCAGCCTCCAAGAACTTGGCGCTGGCTACACCCTCTACTGGTCAGGCAGGCCTGCATCAGAAAGTCGGCTCTCAGTCAAGACCCCCATTGCGACTAAGCTGGAAAACCTACCAACGGGTCACTCCGACCGCATCATGTCCATGCACCTCGCACTGAGACACCAGCAACACGTCACCCTTCTCAGTGTGTACTCCCCAACCCTCCTGGCAGAGCCTGCAGAAAAAGACAAGTTCTACTCTGACCTGCGCAGCCTCCTACAGAGCACCCCTGCAGACGACAAATTCATCATCCTTGGCGACTTCAACGCCAGAGTGGGCCAAGACTCTGAAGCCTGGAAAGGAGTCCTCAGCAAGCATGGCGTCGGGAACTGCAATGACAATGGCCGCCTGCTGTTGGAGTTCTGTGCAGAGCAGCAACTTGTCATCACCAACACTACTTTCCAGCAAAAGGACAGTCGAAAGACCACCTGGATGCATCCTCGCTCCAAGCACTGGCACCTTATCGACTATGTCCTAGTGCGTCACAGGGACCGCAGTGACGTCCTCCTCACCAGAGTGATGCCCAGCGCAGAGTGCCACACTGACCACCGCCTGGTCCGCTAAAACTCAGGCTCTGCCTCAAGCTGAAACCCAAGAAAGGGGGCCCCCCCCAAGAAAAAGCTTGATGATGCCAGCCTTCAGCGTGACGACAAGAAAGCTGCCCTTCAGACAGAGAAACAAAGACTGGTTTGACGAAAACGACGTAGAGATCCAGGAACTTCTAGCAGAAAAAAAGAGCCACCCACCAGGCCCACCTAGCCCAGCCTTCCTGCCCTGTGAAGAAGTCTGCCTTGCGCCTCATCTGCAGCAGTCTCCAGCGCAAGCTTAAAGAACTCCAGAACGAGTGGTGGTCCAGACTTGCACAGAGGACCCAGCTTTGCGCTGACAACGGTGACTACAGGGGCTTCTACGAAGCACTGAAAGCAGTGTATGGCGCCAGGCACCTGGTACAAAGTCCCCTGCGAAGCACTGATGGACAGGCATTCCTCACAGATAATACCTCCATCTTGAACCGCTGGTCAGAATACTTTCAGGACCTCTTCAGCGCTGAGCGCACTGTCCAAGAAACAGTCATCCTCCAAATCCCACACCTTCCACTAAAGGTTGAATTGGACGAACCGCCCACCGCCGAAGAGACCCTCACAGCCATCCACCAGCTCAAGAGTGGCAAAGCAGCAGGCATTGACGGAATCCTGCCAGAGATCTGGAAACATGGAGGCCCAGCACTGCAACAAGCTCCACGACCTCTTTCTCTGCTGCTGGGAGAAAGGAACACTACCAAAGGATCTGTGATGCAGTCATCATCACCCTGTACAAGAACAAAGGAGAGAAGTCTGCTGCTCAAATTATCGTGGAATTACCCTGCTGTATATTGCTGGGAAAATTCTCGCAAGGCTGCTCTTGAATCAGCTGGTACCTGCCATCGCTGAAGACCACCTCCCAGAGGGCCAGTGTGGCTTCAGAGCCAACAGGAGTACCACCGACATGGTCTTTGTGCTGAGACAGCTTCAGGAGAAGTGCCGCGAGCAGAACAAAGGGCTGTACATAACGTTTGTCGACCTAACAAAAGCGTTCGATACTGTGAGCAGGCAAGGCATGTGGCAGATCCTGGAGCGACTTGGCTGTCCCCCAAAGTTCCTCAGCATGATCGTCCAGCTCCACAAGGACCAGCAAGGCCAGGTCAGACTCAACAGTGACCTCTCAGAACCATTCCCCATTCTCAACGGCGTGAAGCAGGACTGCGTGCTGGCACCAACCCTCTTCACCATCTTCTTTAGCATGATGTTGAAGCAGGCCACAGTAGACCTCGACGATGACAACGCAGTGTACATCAGGTATCGTCTCAATGGCAGCCTGTTCAACCTCAGACAACTGCAGGCCCACACCAAAACCCTAGACCGACTGATTCGTGAGCTGCTCTTTGCTGATGACGCTGCCCTCGTTGCACACACAGAGAGAGCCTTGCAGCGCATCATGTCCTGCTTTGCAGATGCTGCCCAGCTCTTTGGACTCGAGGTCAGTCTGAAAAAGACAGAGGTCCTTCATCAGCCAGCACCCAAGGAAGAGCATCGCCCTCCCCACATCACCATCGGAGAGTCCGAACTGAAGTCTGTACACCAGTTTACCTACCTTGGCCGCATTATCACGTCAGACGCCAAGCTGGACAAGGAGCTGGACAACAGGCTGGCAAAAGCGAACAGTGCTTTCGGGCGACTATTCAAGCTGGTGTGGCACAATCAAGAGCTGAAAAAAGGCACCAAGATCAGCGTGTACAGAGCTGTCGTCCTCACCACCCTGCTGTATGGTTCCGAGTCCTGGGCCCTCTACCGCAGCCAACTACGACTCCTCGAACGCTTCCACCAGCGCTGCCTGCGTACCATCCTCAGCATTCACTGGAGTGATTATGTCACCAACGTCGAGGTCCTTGAACAGGTGGAAACTGTGAGCATCGAGGCTTTGCTGCTGCGGACACAGCTTCGCTGGGCAGGGCACGTCTCCAGGATGGAGGATCATCGCCTACCCAAGATCACTCTGTTCGGCGAGCTTGCCACTGGACACCGAGACAGAGGGGCACCAAAGAAGAGATACAAAGACGGTCTCAAGAAGTCACTTAGTGCCTGCCAAATTGACCACCGCCAGTGGTCTTCGCTTGCTGCGGACCGCGACACCTGGCATTCCACCATTTACAAGGCAGCCGTCTCCTCTGAGGACTCTTGCAGAGCTAACCTTAAGGACAAGCGGCTCAGGAGAAAAAAACAGAGTTGTCGTAACTCAAAACCCTGACCAGAGCTTCCCCTGCAGCCACTGCGGTCAAACCTGCCTGTCCCGGATTGGCCTCTGCAGCCATGAACATGCCTGCAGATGACGTGGGCAAGCCCAATAGAATCTTCATTTGTGAAGTCAAGCCAAGAGAGAGAGTAGTAGTACCAGTGGCTGCATGCACAAAGAGGTTAATGTCAGTTCACAAGGTCAGGAAATTGCTGCAAGATCCTGGCATTCATGTACACAATGACGGTTCAGAAAAAATAAACTCAGTGTTCATTTACATGTATTTAAACCCTTTTGTACATGCAGCCACAGGTACTTGGGCTACACATGCAAGGGGTTTAATGATACTGATATAAATTATGTTAATAATACAAACCTCTCCATTGGCCCACTGAATATTTCCTTCCCCATGGCGAAGGTCATTCACAAAGCCACCTTCATAGCGACTTCCATCTGCCCATGTCTGTACACCTGAAAATACATAATCATTCAATCATGAAACAATCCATCCATCCATCCATCCACTGAACCACCAACCAGCCAACTGACCAATTCACTCATCAAATGTTCAGTCACAGTTAGTACTGACAATGCCATATTTATCTGAGACAGCCAGGATAGCTTGTCATTCTTGTGTAACCAAGATAGGGTTTATAGGAACATTTTCTCACTCCAAATCTCAATTTCTAATTTCTAAGTTTTCCATTACCAATGCCAACATGTTTTTTTTATCAGTGAAAGGTGTATACAATTAGACAAGAACTAACAGATTCAAACATAACTCAACTGTGACTTTTGCAACTTTTGAGGGCAGTTAACCCATTTAGCCCTGACTACTAGAGGAGATGGATCGACATGATAATTCAAGGGTAATGACAGATTAGCTTAGCCCCCATAAGGCACCAAGCAAATCTGACACTAGCCTTAAATTATTATGGTCGATCCATCTTCTGCAACCAGTATAGTGGTTAGGTGCATGACACCTCAAAATCTGGAAATGCGGATTTGGGTTAAAAGGTTATTAATATACCATGCCAACTACAGGAGATACATCAATCGACCATGAGTGTTAATGGGCAATGCTAGAAAAGCTTGGCACCTTCCCAGGCAGGAAGGCAACATGCTGATCTGACACTGGCCTTGCTCCAGTATGGCTAATCCATTGCCTGCCATGGTGTCTCAACAGTTAAGCACTACAATCAAACTCCAGCAGTTGTAATTTTTGTCACGATGATTGGTGGATGGCTGTCAGTAGCGGTTGTTATGTGAGCACATCTGCAGCAATCATCATGACAAAAAATGTTACAAACAGGCAAAGTGTTAATTATACAGATATTAGACACATCTGCCACTGAGAAAAAAAAAGTCGTCTAAGTATTTTGTACTCAGCCTGTTTCCCTTTCTTCTTTTTGCACAAAGTAGTTTATCATGATGTCATCTGATTTACATAGACAAAAGAGGAAAAACAACAACAAATAAACAGATCAACAAACAAACAAACAATGATGCAAACAGAGATCCCAAATACTAACCTTTCCCATGTCGAAGGTTGTTGATATATTCACCCTCATACTTGGAGCCGTTCGGCCAGACAAATGTGCCACTGCCAGTTTTCTTGTAGTCCTGAACACTGCCCACAAAACTGGCACCAGTCTTGTAGGTAACCTGACTCAGCAAAACAGAAAGCTCAGTACTATACATTAATAAAATAAACTGAAACCTCTTGACCCATTTAACCCCATGGCCACATTTCCCAAATTTTCGACTAATACACATAACCAGTTGCAGAAGACATTGATGGCACCAGGCTAATCCAGCAGTACTCTGAATTATCATGGTCAATCCAGCTCCTGTTGTAGTGTGTCAGTACTAAGTGGGTAAACAGGCTGCAAGCACAAGTTGTAGTGTATGATACAAACAATTACTTTTGGTTTCTAATTAACCATGGACATTGACAGTAGAAGGTGCAATAGTGGTCTTAATATGGTGTGTGTGTGTGTGTGTGTGTGTGTGTGTGTGTGTGTGTGTGTGTGTGTGTGTGTGTGTGTGTGTGTGTATTCAAATTTCTATACTGTGCAGAGTTTTTTTTTTTTTTAATTTCTGTTTTGTCATTTTGCTATTATGTGGCATCTATACATATTATCATCTTATCATTTAACCCATTCATCCCTGATGCACTATAGCAGGAGATGGGTCGACCATGATAATTCAAGGGTAGTGCCAGTTTAGCTTGGCACCTGTTGGCGCCAAGCTAATCTGGCACTACCCTTGAATTATCATGGTCGATCCATCTCCTGGAACAGGTGCATATTTACATGATGCCTCCAAAATTTGGGAAATATGTGCGTCGGGCTGAATGAGTTAAATTCTTGTTATTATAATCTTATCATTCAGTGTATATATGCAACAACTTTTTGAACAAGAGCTGTAATGTTCAAAATAATTAACTCTTCATCTTAATTGATGATAAAAAAAAAATAAATATAAAAAGATAGCCTGAATTATAACAAGACTGAGCACTGGCAAAGCCCAACATCTACAAAGCAAAGAAATGGTAACGGCCTGAACCAAGAAAATACAATTTAAACGTTTGTCAGAAACTTCTTTTCACTGGCCATGCAAATCTAAAAATCAAAACAAGAACACAATGCCCTCATGGCTCATGTGCATGACCAATCCTCATAGTTTCTCCGGCCTCCTGTGGCTTGGATGTTTCAGAGGATCACTTAACTGAGCAAGATTGGTATAATTAGAGTTGGCGATAGTACATGCATCTGAGAGATTCTATGTTGTGTCAGCGAATGTGTTTTTTCACACATTAATTTTATTGACCCCCCCTTGACTCCTGTCCTGTAAGACTGGTCAACCAATTTAGCATGCAAATTAGCATGCATGGGAAGGTTTTATAATTGACTATCTTTGTGCCAAGTTTGATTAACAAACTTGGAAAAGTCCCAGCAAAAAATAACATTCTTTAAAAAAAAAAAAGCACTTTTCACAAATTTGCTGACTGCTCATAACCATCGATCTTTGAGATAGGTCACACAAATTTTTATGCGTAGGAAGGTTTTATAATCAGGTACCTCTTGCCCAAGTTTGGCATTAAAGTTCAAACTACATTTCATGTAGCATTTGAAAAAAAAAAAAAAAATTCTGGTCAAATCGGCAATTCTTATCTATTTATTGGCACTCAGTGAGCAAGGTCTGAAAATTGATATGTTTAAAAGGTCTTGCCATGTGTCTTTGGGGCAAGTTTGAAGTCTGTGCCCCATACTCCTAGAAAATACCAACATAATGTTTACCATGGATGACAAAGGGATGAAAGACAGATGGCACAATACTCACTTCTGATATCGCAAGTGAGCCAACCAGAGTAATTGGAAATAAGATTGAAATGAATTAAAAGATAAAAATGGATAATACCACATAGCCTAGTGGAAATGAAAAACTTTCATGCAAATGCTAAACTTCATACTACCTTAACATAAGTAAGTGGCTGCATTATTCTGATATCTATGATTAAACAGAGACAGTGTTAAACTGTTACTGTCAGCCGTCTTTATCAAGTTCAGGTTTAAAATCAAATGTTACAATTGAACAAGTATCAAGTGCTTGTACAACTTTAGGTTTCAATAATGTGATGCATGTAACAGTTGAACAAGTATCATCTAGTAAATAATGCAAATAATACACAAGTTGTGGACAATTTAGTTAAAACTTATGATGTTTTAACATACTGACATAGTAATAACACTGATGAGCAAAATACCCTCAAAATTGTGTCATACAATTCATTTTTAAAAAAAACAATAACTAAGGGATTATAACTAAAATCTTAAAATGACAGGAACAGCTATGACCCTCATTTCTCCCAAGTAGCAACAGGTACAGTCAGCATTTGGAAAGCAAACCTAACACTACTGACTTGTAATGCAATACATTTGTGTGTAAAGAAGAAATTACTGACATTAGGAAAAACATCAGAATACAAACCTTTACATCCTCTGAATTACTCTGAAATGTAGTTGCAGTAGTCAGTCGAGGCATGGACCCCATGATGATTACAATAGCTTGTAACTGCAATAATTCTAAAGACAGCGCATGTGTAGCCTTTGGTAGCTACAGTTAGCGGACAGTTAATAACGAAGTTCACAAATCAATAAAAAGATCTGGAGCATGTGCAGTCTCACCTTAAATAATTGTTTTTATAGTTCATGTCCAACAAATTCAGTCTACATCGTGAATGTTTATCGTCTGCGTCGTCGTATTTTGTCCGTTCTGTCTAGTGTGAACTTAGTCGCGGGAAAATGAGACAGCCGCCATGATGACTATACATGTTGCTGAGATACAGGGGACTTTACTCTTAGGTACGTCTGAATGTTTCCGATGGCTCAACAGTATCATGAGCAAATGACATCTGTTTTAGGCCGCTATCTGGCTAATATAAAAGTAAACAATTAACCTTTCCGGTTCTAAACCAGGGCTGTAAATCAGTTGGCTCCTGGCTAATTTTTTTTTTTTTTGAATGCCGGTTGCAGAGTCAGGTCTGTCCAGGCTGTGGCCGGCACGTGTTGCCGGTCAGTGGACGGTGTGTTAATTAATTATACTGAGTGTCAGGTGTACTCAGTGACTGATATGAGTGCATGTGTGTGGAGCCCGTGTGCGTGCGTGTGCCGGTGTGTGTGTGTGTGTGTGTGTGTGTGTGTGTGAGAGAGAGAGAGAGAGAGAGAGAGAGAGAGAACAATGAACAATGAACAATGAACAATGAACTTTTATTTTACAACGGTAGAAGTATTTGGTTACAAGACCAATTTTCAAACTTGCCGTTGCTACAAACTACTTATCAACGTTTTCATAAACAAAACAATGGTCTAAAACATAACTAGGTCAAACACATACACACGCACGCATGTTCACTCGCAAACACACACACACACTACTCTAAGGAATTCAATTATGTGCTAGCAAACAAAATACTGATGAATATAGCGCGAAAGAAAAGAAAGAAAATGTGTTAAAAAACCTTTAAAGAGAATTAAAAAAAATTATGAATAAAAAATTCCAACATATAAATTGCATAAATCGCGCACATGGTGTGCGCGTGCTTGCGCTCATGCGTGCGTGCGTGCGCGTACGCGTGTGCAATCTGCCACATTATGACAGACCACGCACACACGCACACGATCACATAACGTGACCACACGCATGAACGCACACACGCACACAGACGCACGCACCCACACACACACACACACACACACACACACACACACACACACACGATCACACACCCATACGCACGAATGCACACAGCCACACATACACACACACACATACGCACAAACACACGCACGCCATACGCGTGCCAGTACATCAAGGCAGGTATTACTTGTCAGACATGGAGTCAATGCACATGCCGATACATGGTATGTATTCTAAGAACATGCAGTTTTCCGCATGTAAAGCTGGATTATTTTAGATATTTGAAGAGGCCGTCTTTAAAGGAGGGCAGGGACATACTTCTAAGGTTACATGGAATCGAATTCCAGAGAGTACTACCTGAGTATGTTAAGCTAGATTTAAAGATGTCAATGCGAGGCCGCGGAACCTGATAGTGCCGCCCCAGTCTGGGATGTCGTGAGGAAATTACTGAAAAAAATGGGTCAAGATAACGGGGCCCTTTTTGTTTACACAGCTTATACATAAAAATGGCTTTGTTACATATAAGGTGCTGCTTCAGGGGAAGCATACCAAGAACTTCAAGTTTTTTTTTCCGTTGCTATTTGAGGATCCGGTAGGATAAGTTTAGCAGCCCTCCTGTGTAAAGTATTCAGCCTCTTTAAATGCACTTCACTTGAACCATCCCACACTGTTGATGCGTAGTCTATGTGCGACTTTACATGGGCGTTATAGAAAATTGTACGCGTCTCTACATCGGTAATGAATTTCAACTTTGATAGCATATAAAGGTTTTTTGAGACACGTTTACATACGCTGCTAATGTGAGTTTTCCACTTAAGTTGATCATCTACCGTGACCCCAAGGAGACGGTGTTGAGATACCTGTTGGACTGGTTTGCCGTTTACTGTTAGATCAAGAGAAAGTGGGCGCAGCTGATGTCTTTGACGTGTGGCTATCACCATGCATTCTGTTTTAGATGGATTAAGAACCATTGAATTAGAATCGCACCAGTGAGAAACCTCCTGCATGCTTTTTTGCAGACGTGTATTAATCGCATTAACACTATGATCAGGCGTATGAAGAGTTGCGTCATCCGCAAACAAATCACACGAGGTTTGGTTACTACTCAGGTGCAGTGGTAGATCATTTATGAAGACACAGAAGAGCAATGGCCCGAGGACAGAGCCTTGAGGCACGCCGCTCGTGACAATACCGTGGGACGAGTAGTTACCATTTAAGAAAACTCTTTGCCTCCTACCGCTGAGGTAGGAATTAAAAAACGATACGGCATCTGCATTGCATAAATATGCTTGAAGTTTAGACAAAAGGATGCTGTGGTCTACAAGATCAAAGGCTTTTTTGAAATCGAGATAGACTGTCCCAATCATTTGACATTGATTTATAGAAGTTAACCAGGTGTCAACAAGTCTTGTTAATGCCGTATGGCACGAATGTTTTGGTCTAAAGCCTGACTGATGGGTATGTAGAAGATTACAGGTATCAAGGTACTGGTAGAGATGTTTGTGAACATGAGAGAGAGAGAGAGAGAGAGAGAGAGAGAGAGAGAGAGAGAGAGAGAGCCGGAGAGAGAGAGATACGGCGGTGTGTGTTCAAACTCAATGATTAGTTTGTCAGATACAGACTGAGAAGTGTCAGTGCCTGCTCAGAGGCGGATCTGGGGGGAGGGGGATAGAGAGGGTTATAGGGATTCCCCCCCCCCCCCCCCGACCGGCCAATAATTTTTAAACAGTGTTATAACAAAGTCCCTTTTCGATGAGTTTAACCCCTCCCCCCACCCCCGACTCAGTGATGAGAGACCTGACGCGCGATTACTCACCCCCCCCCCCCCCGACCCGCCCCTCCCCCCCTTTATTTTACAACGGTTAAGGCATTGACATCGTCATTGACACATCCATTTCAGTACTTACAGATAACGACAGCTTTGTAACTTACAACAACCTGCCGTTATCTGTAAGTACTATAATGTAGCATGCATAATGGCAGTGCCGTACAAATGTGAAACTTTAAGCCTCAGTATATGGCCGGTTAAAGGGACCAGTGCCGCGGACTCCAAACAAAATGAGAAGGGGTTAGCCCATTTAGCCCCAACGCCCTACTGCAGCAGGACTGAGATGGATTGATCATGCATGATAATTCAAGGGTAGTGCCAGATGAGCTTGGTGCCTTCAGGCTCTACCCTTGAATTATCATGATCATCAATCCATCTTCTACAACTGGTACAGAGGCATTAGACAAAAAAAAATTGGAAATGCTCCCGTGAGGTTATATTGGCTAACAGCCTTCGCAATATAACAACTTAAAAATTATTATTAGCATGTCTTTTCTCTTCTCTTGGCTTGACTTCGCGAACGAAGATTCTATAGGGCTTGCCCACGTCGTCTGCAGGCATTTTCGTGGCTGCGGAGGCCAATCCGGGACAGGCAGGTTCGACCGCAGTGGCTGCAGGGGAAGGTCTGGTCAGGGTTCTGAGTTACGACAGCTCTGTTTTTTCTTCTGAGCCGCTTGTCCTTAAGGTTAGCTCTGCGAGAGTCCTCAAAGGAGACGGCTGCCTTGTGAATGGTGGAGCGCCAGGTGTCACGATCCGCGGCAAGCGAAGACCACTGGTGGTGGTCGATTTGGCAGGCACTAAGTGACTTCTTGAGACCGTCTTTGTATCTCTTCTTTGGTGCCCCTCTGTCTCGGTGTCCAGTGGCGAGCTCGCCGAACAGAGTGATCTTGGGTAGGCGATGATCCTCCATCCTGGAGACGTGCCCCGCCCAGCGAAGCTGTGTCCGCAGCAGCAAAGCCTCGATGCTCACAGTTTCCGCCTGTTCAAGGACCTCGACGTTGGTGACATAGTCACTCCAGTGAATGCCCAGGATGGTACGCAGGCAGCGCTGGTGAAAGCGTTCGAGGAGTCGTAGTTGGCTGCGGTAGAGGGCCCAGGACTCGGAACCGTACAGCAGGGTGGTGAGGACGACAGCTCTGTACACGCTGATCTTGGTGCCTTTTTTCAGCTGTTGATTGTGCCACACCCGCTTGAATAGTCGCCCGAAAGCACTGTTCGCTTTTGCCAGCCTGTTGTCCAGCTCCTTGTCCAGCTTGGCGTCTGACGTGATGATGCAGCCAAGGTAGGTAAACTGGTGTACAGACTTCAGTTCAGACTCGCCGATGGTGATGTGGGGAGGGCGATGCTCTTCCTTGGGTGCCGGCTGATGAAGGACCTCTGTCTTTTTCAGACTGACCTCAAGTCCAAAGAGCTGGGCGGCATCTGCGAAGCAGGACGTAATGCGCTGCAAGGCTCTCTCTGTGTGTGCAACGAGGGCAGCGTCATCAGCAAAGAGCAGCTCACGAATCAGTTGGTCTAGGGTTTTCGTGTGGGCCTGCAGTCGTCTGAGGTTGAACAGGCTGCCATCGAGACGATACCTGATGTACACTGCGTCGTCATCGTCGAGGTCCACTGTGGCCTGCTTCAACATCATGCTGAAGAAGATGGTGAAGAGGGTCGGTGCCAGCACGCAGCCTTGCTTCACGCCGTTGCGAATGGGGAATGGTTCTGAGAGGTCACTGTTTAGTCTGACCTGGCCTTGCTGGTCCTCGTGGAGCTGGACGATCATGTTGAGGAACTTTGGGGGACAGCCTAGTCGCTCCAGGATCTGCCACATACCTTGCCTGCCGTCTTTTCTACTGGCTCAACAAAAGGGTTAGCCTAGTGTCATTCGCGGCCAGCCGCATCCGGATGCGCGGCAGATGACGCGCATCTGGATGCGGCTTTCCGCGAATGACTCGACTTACGTTGAAGTGTGGATGTCGTAACTTGAAACTCATGTGCTTATTCCCTGCCTATTCAAGTGCAGTAAACAATATACTGAAAGCTGGATCTGTTTCGCGGGCGTGCCTTCTCCCATGGGCGGATTGTAAAAGGATGGGTAGAAAAGTACAGCACTGACAACATTCTGTATCGACATATAGCGTGGACAGCCTAACGGTACGGCGCCGCACGGTACACACTATTTAGTTGTGTCGGGTCCCAAGCCCAACAAAGAACGGATATGACGTGTACACGCATCATGGCGTCTATAATACCCGCAGTCAATCCAGCCAACCAGGTCAGTGGCGGATCATGTAGGAAGGAAGAAAGGTGTGGGGTGTGGCGCCAAAACAACTTTAAACCCCGCATTTAATTGTTCGGTGACTGGGACTGAAGCAAGGTTTGGTGTAACGAGGCCTTTTGTCGGGTTGAGGCGGGTCCCAAACAAACAGTTTTCCCCGGCTCCCCAATGAAGTAAGTGATTCGCCCCTGCAGGTAATTTAGCACTGACTACAGTATAGTTAGTATAATCACGCTGGTTAGATTCACAGTTCACCCAGCAACCTCAGCTTATGGCCAACAGGAACGGTATTGCAGTGCTAAAAAAAGCATGTTTTGACCATCGGGCAGGCCGGTACTGGCACAGGAACCACAGATCCAGCGGCAGGCGTCATTCTGTTGGTTAATTGTATGTGTAAATGTACATGGATTTAGAAATCAGCACAAGGTCATCGGACCATCGTCCGTGCGTAGGCCGCCAACATCGGCCCGAGGACCTTTCTGCTCGCTTACACCTGTCATATATCCGATACCGCAGGCTACTGGCATGTCAGTAATATGGAGGCTGACCTGCAATTGCTTATTCTAGACCGAAACACATAAAAATAAATAATAATAATACATAGTATTCATACAGCGCATTTTCATATTTAAAATATAACTCAATGTGCAGGACATAGCCGCGAACTGGACCCAACAAGCACGCTCACGTGAATCACGCGCATTCCCTCACACTGTACATAAACACTTAACATTCACGTGGTGCTAAGGGCAAGCCCAAGCGAGCTACTGAATTTTTTTGAAATTTAAATCGTTTTTTATATTTTTGAAATTTGATCAACTCATTCGCGAAGTAACGCATCCGGATACGCGGCTTTACGTCGCAAATGTGTTAATTACTTACTTACGCCTGTCACCCCTACCCGGGTATAGGCCGTCGACGAGAGACCTCCAGCGACTCCTGTCCTGTGCTTCTCCTTCGATTTTACTCCAGGTGGTTCCCAGTCTCTTGATGTCTGCTTGGAGGTCTCGACGCCAGGAGTTTCTCGGCCTACCTCTTTTCCTTTTTCCCTTGGGGATTCCATGACAATGCCTGCCTAGTGATACTGGAAGCTGGCTTTCTCAGACTGTGACCAATCCATCCCCATCTTCTTCGCCCAATTTCATTCTCTGCTGTATCTGCTCTGTTCTCTCCCAGAGTCTGATGTTGCTGATCTTCTCTGGCCAGTGGGTTTTCAAAATTCTTCTAAGGCAACTGTTTATGAAGATCTGTCCTCTGTTGGCAGTGGTTTTTGTCAATCTCCAAGTCTCTGCTCCATATAGGAGAACTGCTTTTACGTTGGAGTTGAAAATCCGGACTTTGGTGTTTTGTGACAGCTCTCTGGAACTCCACACTTTTTTCAACTGGAGAAAGGCTGCTCTGGCTTTACCGATTCGTGCTCTGACATCTGCATCAGTGCCGCCTTTTTTTGGTCTATGATGCTCCCGAGATAGGCGAAGGACTCCACCTCCTCCAACGGGGTGCCAGCAAGCAAGACTGGTTCTTCCCTGGTTGCGTTCAGCCTCATTGTCTTTGTTTTCTGTTTGTGGATGGTGAGGCCCACTTGGGACGAGATGTCAGCAAGCCTCGTGGTCTTGTCCTGCATTTGTTGATGCGTGTGGGACAGTAATGCCAAGTCATCTGCAAAATCGAGGTCGTCAAGCTGTGTCCACAGTGTCCACTGTATTCCGCTTCTTCTCTGCTCTGTGGTCCTCTTCATGACCCAGTCTATGGCCAGTAGGAAGAGGAACGGAGACAGCAGACACCCCTGCCTGACACCGGTTCTGACCTGGAGCTCCCTGGTGAACTGCCCTTCGTGGATCACGCGACATGTCATGCCATCGTAGCTGCTCTTGATCAGGCGGACGAGCTTTGTGGGTACACCGTAGTGTCGTAGGAGTTTCCACAGAGTCTCTCGGTCCACGCTGTCAAATGCTTTCTCGTAATCCACAAAGTTGACGTACAGCGGGGAGCTCCACTCCAAAGACTGTTCCACGATGATGCGGAGAGTGGCGATCTGGTCTGTACATGATCGGTTTCTCCTGAATCCTGCTTGCTGGTCTCTCAGCTGGGGCCCCCACCTGGGTCTGCCCTGGGGGACTTGGGTGGGGTTAGGTACTTTTTAGTTCCCAGGGTCACCCTGGTCAGCCCCACAGGGTGGGTTTTCCTCTTTTCTGGGGCATGTGTTTCTGTCTACCCGAGGTCCATTCACCTGTATTTGCCTTTTTAAAACCCTCCCTACTGTCTGCACTGCCTGTAGCTCTTGATATTGGATGTGTGTTGCTAAATGGTCTTAGCTTTATTTAGGCCCCATGTGTTAGGTTTATTTAACGTATTTGACCGGCTGGCGACATACATTCAATGTTCTGTTTAGTTTTTTTTTCACAAGCAGTGCAGGCACGTCCTGAGAAAGCCTTGTTGCTGTCGGGACGTTAAGCAATGTACAATCAATCAATCAATCTCTCAGCTGGGGGTCAACGGAGCTCTTCATTCTCTCCAGGATGATCCTGTTGAAGACCTTTCCTGGTACTGACAGCAAGGTGATTCCTCTATAGTTGGAACACTTGCTGAGGTCACCTTTCTTGGGAAGCTTGATTAGGTACCCCTCCTTCCAGTCAGCCGGCATCACCTCCTCTTCCCAGATCTTTCCAAACAGTGGGTACAGCATCTCTACTGTTGTCTCTAGGTCTGCTTTCAGAGCCTCCGCTGGGATGCCATCTGGCCCTGCTGCTTTGCCGTTCTTCAAAAATGCCACTGCTCTTCTGATCTCTTCCCGGCTGGGTCCGTCACAGCTGATGGGTAGGTCGGTCTCTGCTGGCTGGATGTCTGGGGGGTCGGGTGGGCTGGGTCTGTTCAGTAACTCTTCAAAATACTCGGCCCATCTGTCGAGTTGGTCTGCTCTGTGCCCTTGCTTTGGCTGCTCTCGTGCAACTGTTGTTGACAACTGCTTTCTTCTGCTTCCTCACTTCTATCTTCTTCAAGGTCTGTGCCGACAGCCAGTCCTTGTGATGGTGTTTCCTGAACCCTACAGTGTCTTTGCAAGTTGAGTTCAGCACCTCTCTAACTGCCTTCCACTGCTGCTCTGTGGTGACCGCCTCCTCTTCATTTACTAGCTCCTGTAGCGCTTGAAACCGGTTGGACAGCACCAGTTTGAACTCTTCTCTCACTCGTCTCTCTCAGGAGGCCTACATTATAGCGCTGTCTCACTTGTTGTCTCTGTGCAGCTTTTCTTTAACTTGAGCTTTATTCTTAAGGTGAGCAGATGGTGGTCTGAGGCGATATCTGCTCCCCTCTCACTCGAACATCTTGAAGGGATCTTCTAAATTTCTTGCTAATGCAGATATGGTCTATTTGGTTCTCTGTAGTATGGTCAGGTGAGACCCACGTTGCTTTGTGTATTCTTCTGTGTGGGAAGATGCTGCCTCCAATGACAAGTCTGTTTAGAGCACAAAAGTCTACAAACCTCTCCCCGTTCTCACTCATCTCCCCTAGTCCCTGTCCGGCCCCATCACCTCTTCGTATCTGGTGTTGTCCTCCCCTATTTTGGCATTAAAATCGCCCATGACGATGGTGATGTCTCGCTCCGCACATTTGTCCACGGCACTCTGGAGTTGGTTATAGAACTCTTGTTTCTCTTCCTCGTCACCGTCATTAGTGGGCGCATAGCAACACTAGATGACGTTCAGCTTGAGCTTTTTCTTGATTCTAAAGGCTGCTGTGATAATTCTTGGCCCAAGAGGTTCCCAGCCCATCAGCGCTCTCTGTGCCACTGGTGACAGCATGAATGCTACTCCTTCTGTATGGGGGGGGGGGGGGGGGGGGGGGCATTCTCCTCTTCATGACCTGAATACAGAATCATCTCCCCACTTAACAGCCTTTTCTGGCCAGACTGCGTCCATCTGGCTTCACCGATACCTAGCAGGGAAAGGTTGTACTTTTGCATTTCCGCTGCTATCTGGGCGGCCTTGCCGCTCTGGTACATGGTCTTGACGTTCCCTGGATAGAGAGAGGTGGCTCGGTCCTGTGGCTTCCGAAGACTCCCGGATTTCACCACAGGATGTCATAAATCTTCTGGTAGAAGAATCTTCCTCCTCCAGGAAAGGAATTACTGTTTGTCTTTTCGTCGGCGTTTTTGTAGCTATTTTCCTTTTTTTTTTTGTAGGGTGGGGAAGCTACCCCCACGCCCAACCCCCTTACTAGGAGGACCAGGGGTTTTCTGTCGGGGTCACCTTCCCTTAGACCATGTTGGTTCACAGCACCTTGTTTCATTCGGTGCACCCCTCTCGCGAGGGACCCCCTATCCACCACCCAGGGGACGCGCCTCAACGCCATATGGTCCCAGCGCGAGGGCAAATGTGTTAAGTGGACTGAAATTAATACCAAATTCGTGGGGGAGGAAAGAGCCGGAGTACCCGGAGAAAGAACCCCCGACGGTCCGCCCGATTTATTGGTGACACTTACTAGAGGAGAAAAGTCCGATGCCGATGCCGAAACCGGGAATCGAATCTCGCACCTCTTGTATTGGTGGCAGGCGCTTTTACCGCTGCGCCACTTGGTGCACTGGCACAATGCAACTGTGCACTAGTATGATCTGCAGAAAAAGTGTGTTGTTGCACATAAGCGTGCAAGGCTATACATGCAGACAGCTTTTAAAAGGTGAAATTTGCACGCTATTAGTTACTTAGATGTTGTATTTATTGTTAGTATCACAGATGTGTTGCTGTACATTGGACGATCTCTGAAGCCATTGCTCGCTCAACTTGGTGTCTTTTAATTCATTCTATTCTCATCTCATTCACCCTTTAAGAGCCCAACAACTTCAGGAAACAATATTTCAAGGGTAGTGCCTGGGAATCTTACCACATTCTGCCACCAAGATATTCAGGCATCTCCTTTGAACTGTCATGGTCAATCTATAGCACGATATATTGGACTGGTAATGATTTCAGGACACCTCTCAAAGATGAGTGTTAGGACTCAAAATATATATATAAGATTTGACTGGAAATATGTTTGAACAGCTTCCCATTGTATTCATGTGTATACTTCTCATGAATTTATAACAACAAACAAATCAAACACAACAACACACATGCAAGAAATAGTTTTGTAACCCAACAGACCAATTTACACCAACTTTAATCTACTTTTTTTTATCACCAGAATACATTACATGTTATAAGAACAAACTCAATTTCAACACAAATGACCTCACTCAGTCTAGTTAGTATACAACAGTTGTCTCTCACTGCCATTCATGTCTGTTGTGCATGGTGGTCACCCGAGTACAATTAAAAAGTTGCTTACAATTTTTATTTACATGATACGAGACCATGCCCTACATTCTGGGATGGTCTATGGAACCCTACAATTCGCAACAGGGCAACATTAGACATAAATTCTGGCACAGCATTGCAACTTAATGCACATGCACACATGTGACGGTAAACTCAATACAGAATTGTTGATGACACAGCTGCAGCACTTCATGTTACGGAGGCACAACAAAGGTTATTATAACAAGATGCAATAATCAAGCCCAAAGCTGTTCCTATTTTTAAGTTTATCATTCTCATCCACACTAACCCACCCTACCGTCTGATCCAAGCAATCTGGCAGTGGTACACATAAATACCAAGTGACGCATAGCACTTTGCGCTAGTTGCTCTTCTGTAGAGTGGCATAGTGCCAGCTGGTTGGTTGGTTGTACACTGCTTAACGTCCCTACAGCAACAATACTTTCTCAGGATATGCCTGCCCTGCTTGTAAATAAAAAAATAAAACTGAACTAAGTGGCCAGCTGGTCCAATACACTATATAAACCTAAGAGTAAGACATGCTGAGGACGATGCACCTTCATGCTAATTTGAATTTGTTGTATCCTAGTTTACAACGAAAAGAGTAGAAAATCTTTACAATTATAAAATATGCACCATAATTATATGGAAAATGATACTGAAAATTGTGTAAACCACAAACACATAAATTATCATCTCTCAGGTATAGCGGAACATTTCACAATAAACATCCACTATCAAAGACTAGGAAGCACTGTGATGAAGCTCTATGCTCATGCATAGTGCTCACACATTAGGTTAGATACGGTACGGTTTTTGTTAACGGTTTGTTTTGTGCCGATAGTCCGTGAGGCCGTGGCCCACGTGAAATCTTTAAGGAACGCTTAACACGGGGAGTTTTAGTGAGCGTTAGTGAGTTGTAGGCAGAAGTTAGTCTGTCAGAGGTTTAGAAACGTAGTGCGGGGCTTGACTGTCATTCTGGACAGACGTTATGCGAGATACCTTAGCCCGCATTCCAAGACTCTGAAACCTAGGATTCAGGTATGTTTCTATATATGTATTAGTGATGGTTACTTGCGTTAAGGATAGTATGCGTTGGTAAGAGTAATTTGGTTGTATTGTGTCGACAGGTTTGGTTCAGCTATGTGGTTTGTAATTCAGTGAGGTAACCGGTGTTTTGGTTTACAGTTATTTACCGAGATGGATAACTAAAGGAATGGGAGTTAGTTCATGTACCGAGATGGATAATTAAAGGAATGTAAGGTGTGTATGCCTAAGTCGCTAGGAAGGTAGTACGTGGTTGGTTAAGAAGTCTTTTCCAGGGTAGAGAATAGTGTATAGCGAGAGTGTTAAGTTATAGTCTGTTTCAAGGTAGTGGCAGAGTATGGGGGTGTTATGAAAGTGGTTCGGGTTATGGAGCACGTGTGTGTGAACGAACGTGCGAGTTGTTGTATCAGCCAGGTTACGTGATGTTTCTCATGTCATCCAATATGTTGTGTGTTTGGCAAGCGTTACGTTTTGGATCCTTGTTGTTGTGTTTAGAGTGCTTGTAAAGAGGGAGCGACGGACGCTGAGATGTCAGTCACCAGACCTAACGTGAGGTCATCACCCCTCCAGTTCTTCACTCAGGAGTGAAGCGATCGGGACCGAGACACCCGAGTCGAAGCGAGAACTGCGCTACGGTACGAGTACGTCCGTGATAAAGAGACAGGACGACAGGAAAAAGCGTACAACGAAGGACTTGCACGCCTAGACGTGAGAAGGACCAATGTAACCAGGCAATAACATCGGGCAGGTTGGAGACAATGAGAAACTAATACCTAGCCTGGCAAGGATAGTGTGTGATGTGTATGTGATGTTTGGATGCAGTGGAGAAGGTGGAGTGTATATAGTCTGATAACATTTTAAGCGTTTCTTTTCTTTTATATTGTATAAAGTTACTTTAGAAAGGGAGCCCATGTGTTGTGTTTACCGCATGAATGCGCCCGTCTGAGTCAGTGGCGGTGTATGCGTCTGTTGTGTGTGAGAGTCTGTACGTGCGACTGTGGGCAAGTCTGCGTGCGTTACAAGCACAATGGAGACGTTAAAGAAGGAAAATAAAGGTAAATGGATGGTTGGGTGTACATTGCTCACACATCCCGTCAACAAGACTTTCTCAGGACTTTCCTGCACTGATTGTGAAGAAAACCCCTTAAAAAAAAAACCATAATACTGAATTATGTCACCAGATGGTCTAGTATTAGTAGTTGAAACTTGCTTAATGTCCCGACAGCAACAAGACTTTCTCAGGACGTGCCTGCACTGCTTGTGAAAAAAATAACTAAACAGAATATTGAACGTATGTCGCCAGCCGGTCTAATACGCTAAATAAACCTAAAACCATTTAGTAACACATATCCAATATCAAGAGCTAAAGGCAGCGCAGACAGTAGGAAGCGTTTAAAAAAGGAAAATACAGGTGAATGAACCAAGGGTAGACAGAAACACACGCCCCAGAATAGAGGGAAAAACCCACCCTGTGGGGCTGACCAGGGTAACCCTGGGAACTAAAAAGTAGTTAACCCCACCCAAGTCCCCCAGGGCAGAACCGGTTGGGGGTCCAGATGGTCTAATATGATTCATGGTAACATTATGGACTAATATGCACATCAACATGAAGGCATGCAAGAGGATATCTCACATGGGCAAAATAAGACCCATTTCAATTATTTATATCACTGCGCAAAATTTCAGCTTTTCCTAACATGGATCTTTTCAATAAATTATTTTATTAAATGCAGAAAATCATCTAATTTTGAAATGTGATTAAACTATAAAGGATAAACCTTTGAAATTTTGCATGACTACACATTGTTGTGCTCTCTGTTACTATCAGATTTTGTGTTTACAATCTGAAATTATCTGCTATCCGACCTCCAGGTGGGCATAAGTAACCTCTAAAAGAAATTTTTGTGCTTGCAATCGTCAGTGCACCTTTCTGTGTGCACAAAAACCACTCTTTGCATTTCCGTCTGTCTGAAAACATCTCTTTTCCCCAGGCTGAGAACTGCTGTTGGAATATAGAAAAGCAAAAATGTTACTTAACCCATTTCATCCTGTGGCTGATCTTGTTTACTTGCTCATTGTCCTATGAAGGCTGCATTACACATTAGGTGATAGATCAACCATTTTAGTTCAAGGGTGGTGCCAGAATAGCATGGTGCCTCAGACGCCAAGCTATTCTGGCACCACTTTTGAACTATCACAGTCAAATTAATTGCAAGGAGTAGTGTATCAGGATGAAAAGGGTTAAGAGCATAAGCAGTAATGTCTTTGATTCTCTCAGAGTTGTTAATGTTGCCTACCGTAAGCTTTACAGTTTAATACACTCTTTCATGTCAGCCAGTCATGAGAAAGGCTTCAGGAATGGAATAACAGCACAAATGAATATCGTTCAGGCTGTCAGGAATATGACTTACATTGCCCATAACAACAGTGCTTTTCAGGCATCTCCAGTACTGCCAAAATTGGCTAAAGGAACAGAAAATACCGACGCTGTTTCACGTACGAAAGCAACAAATTGGCTGTTTTTACAGTACCTGCCAAATTGTGGCCAAAACCGCTTGGGGCCTGATTACAATACAGGTGCCGATTGGTCCCGGGGCTCTCATGCGCCCAGTACGAGTGATATTTCTGACAAAGTGGATTGCGAATTAATCTCACCTTTGTGACTTTGACATTTCTGACAGGTCAATGAAATCAGCAGTTGATCAAGTGTCCAAACATAGGTAAAAGGTTTGCTTTTGTACCTTCAAAATCCATGTTCTCTCTAAATGTTAGCATTGGCACACTTGTCAACATCCCATGACCCTTGACCAATGCCAGGGGGTATGCACAGAAAGGCCTTTTCATCAGCTACCTTAATTTGTACCAAACTTGATTAAAAACTGTAAAAGCACTGATTAAGTTAAACATTATACCACTTTCATGGCATATTTGAGGGTGGACTAACAATGTGTGATTTAATAAAAACTCTAGCTCCATCAACTGATGATCTCAATTTGCAGCAATTCACCAACAAGAGCAGAAGCTAAAGTGATGAAATAAGTCTCCTAACATTCAATTCTTTATGGAAATGACGCACATGTGCAGCTGGGAAGTGCGCTGCTTTCAACTTTAAAGTATTAGGGTGTGATGCAATTTGTAGTACCGGCATCATGCGGAAGTACAGAAATTTGGTGCAAGTACCCACAATGATTTCAAAGAAGATATGTGGTAGACACAGCCTAGATGACGGTTTTCTAGTTTCAAAATAGTCTGTAATTTTTCGTATTCTTATTAGATATTTTACATATAGCAATAAATGAGTTCACTAGCCAGGATTGTACATCTTCAACTTGTTAAATTGTATTTTAATCATTTTGGCAAACACATTTCAATCCAACCAGTCAGCCCAGGACACAGTTGGCATGCTTTGAATGCTTTTTATTCTGACAGCGTGGTAATACCCAGCAGCTTTGGTAACACTCAGCTCCCTAATTAAGTGAGACTGGAAAACACATGTGAGCTCAAAACAGTACGGTAGATTTTGGAATAAAATCCTCATCTTGTTTGTTGTTGCGACACCTACCATTTAATTTCAGCTTGACCAACAGTTTGTTTATATGAAACATATATACCAAGAGCACAAACACTGCTGCTTATCAAGTCTTCTAGAGATCACCGAGTCTCTGCCTTCTTTCACAAGTCTTACACTTCACAGAACATTGGTGTACAGCCACTTTCTTGTACAAGAAATTTGTACGCAAGTTAAATGAAGGAAAACTTCACATCGCCCTAGCACCACTCACACCTTCTGCTGTCCTATCCACTGACGCAGCTGTCTTATCCACTGCAGCAAGTCGTGTTACATGGAACATGTCTGCTCGTTGTTCAGCACAACCTTGAATGACAAGTCATCCAGCCAGCCAGCTGATGTACTAAAAAAACAGGTACACCAGATGAAGATGGTACTGAGATCTGGAATACACACAAAAACAACTGACCGTACAATAAAGTTTTCAAGTCGAATGGTTGACAATTGTCTACATTATAACAAGATGGGATGAATCATAACCCACAAAATCCTTTTTACAAACAAAAGCTGTCCTCGCCATCAAGGGTCTCTACCTTTTGTCGTTGACCTGATTCTGATGTTGAAATGTCTTCTATTATTTAAAAAGCCTTGCAGATGTGCCAATGCATCTGTAAGCTGTATAAGGGGTGCAGTGCATATGCATCATTGGATTATGAAAGCGAATCGCTTCATGGTGTCAGTGGAATGCAAATCAGACGACATCATTAGCACATGGCAGACAGCTATTAATAGAAACAGGCTCTAGTTATCAGTGTGCTTCTGAAAGGTTAAGGTCATCATATCAGTTTGGAGATCTTTTGAAAGGTGAAGACCATCATATTACTACAGAGATCATATATGGTGTTTTGTTAACCCGCAACCTTCATTCTTTGGGCTCATGTGACGTCATGAGTGAATCAAGACAATTTGATTTGTATGCTTCTTTTGTTCTTTACATTTTGGTTCACTGCTAATATCAATAATATACCTAATAGCCCTGTCATAAGGCTTCAGGAGTAAACCTCGTGCAAAAATCCAGAGTCAGAGCCCCTAAGGCAGTCCGTCAACGCTTTCAACTTCGTTCTGGCACCTCTTGCGATAGCACCAGTCCCAAACTGTAATGGATCTGCCATTCCTTTGGATCCATTAGTATTGTGGAGAGAGGTGACGTGCTGGGTGGGCTACAGCCTATCCTCCATATCACAACGCCCAGGCTTGCATCAGAACAGCAACTAAGATGCATTACCTAAGGTCCATTCACCAACAGAGGCCCATATGTACGTATACATACTTAATAGCCCAGCTGTGCAGGTACACAGCACCTGTACAGGTTTACTGTATCCGCACAGTGTCAACATTTTTCTTTTCAGGTATGGTGGTGCAACTCTATAAAATAAAAACTTGCTGACAGTGAGGTAAACAAAAAAATTCTAAAGTTTTACCAACACTGGTGCTGTGACCACAACAGACTTGCTCAACTTGTCACTGGCTGGCACAGTAAGTGCTTCATGGTGCACTGTTGATGCATAAAACACCCCCAAAGCTGTAACAAAACAAAACATTAACGTCACTCCTTTACTTTAGTCATGGTACAACTCATGTTACAACTCGTTCTACCTCATAATTATATTGTAATCAATGTACCATGGACTTGCGACAACATGTATTCAAAGTTGGTCATGCACAATTGTGATACTGAAGTACCCTGCATGCATGTGTCTGGGCACCTTTTCGCCTCAAAACAGCGATCGTGTGTAACCACTGGGTATGCACATGCCGCAGTTTAAATCTTTCCTCCTGCGCCTCATGCTAGCATAATAGACCAGCTGACAGAGTCCCATATTTACACACCATGCATACGAAATGTCAGGCTAAGTTCATGCGCCAAACTCACAAAGACATTTTAATTAGCACTGGCTGCATATTTAATTGCCAAAAATAGTGCCTTTCTGTACAGTTATACATATGTGTATCATACATAATAGCAAGGTATATAACATATAAAACATACATATATGACAATTACTTCTGCTCCATACATTCGTTGTATCCAAGGTTGGCACCCAAGAGTTGCTACGGTTCGCGTCTTCAAAATGTCACAAATGTCTTATACTCAAAGTGCACAAGAGTATGAGCACTACATCACCTGACGCATGGATTTATTGTGTACTATTGTGTCATAATTCCGATATTGGGTTGTGGTGTTAGTTGGGACCTGACAGCTGTGCAGGTATACAGCACCTGTACAGGCTTACTGTGTCACACCTTTTCTTTTGAGGTATACTGGTGCAACTCTATAAAAACAAAAACTTGCTGAAAGTGACAGCGAGGTAGAAAGGAAAAATTCAGATGTTTTACCAACACTTGTGCTGTGACCACAACAGACTTGCTCAATTGCTCAACTTGTCAGTGGCTGGCACAGTAAGTGCTTCATGATGCACTGCTGATGCATAAAACACCACCAAAACTGTAACAAAACACACACACACACACACACACACACACACACACACACACACACACACACACACACACATTAACATCATTCAGTTACTTTAGTCATGATACAAGTCATGTTACAACTCCTCCTACCTCATAATTATATTGTAATCAATGTCAGTACCAGCTTATGACAACATGTATTCATGGTTGGTCATGCACAATGATACTGAAGTACCCTGCATGCGGGTGCCTTGGCACTTTTTCACCTCAAAACTGGGATCGCGATATCACAATGTGTACCCAATGACTATGCACATGCTGCAGTTTTAGTCTTTCCTCCTACCCCTCACGCTTGAATGATAATAGACAAGTCTGACCAGTCCCATGTTTACACTTGGCGCGTAGGAAATGTCAAGCTAAGTTAATGTGCGAAACTCAAAGACTTTTAATGAGCATTGGCTGCATAGTAAAATGCAAACAATAGTGCCTTTCTGCACAGTTATGCATATGTATAATAATAATATATACGACAATTACTTCTGCTCCATACATTTTGTTGTATCTGCCAAGGTTAGGACCCAAAAGTTGCTCTGTTTCACATCTTCAAAATGTCACAAAAGTCTTATAATCAAAGTACACAATAGTATGAGCACTACATCACCCGACGTGGGGATTTAATGTGTATTATGTCACTGATTCCGATACTGGGTTGTGGCGTTAGTTGGGACCCGACAGCTGAGCAGGTACACAGCACCTGCACCTGTACCTGTAGGTTAACTGTATCCGCACAGTGTCACACCTTTTCTTTTCAGGTATACTCGTGCAACTCTATAAAACAAAAACTCGCTGACACTGAGCTAAAAAGGAATATTCAGATGTTTTACCAACACTGGTGCTGTGACCACAAAAGACTTCATCCACTTGTCACTGGCTGGCACAGTGATGCACAAACACCCCCAAAACTGTAACAAAAAAAAACATAAACGTCACTCCGTTACTTTAATCATGGTACAAGTCGTGTTACAACTCCTCCTATCTTCTTCTTCTCGAACGCCATCACACTTGGAGTTTGGCTCTCAAAATGAAATCTGTGGTCTTCTGTAGTGCCTCCACAGGCCCGTACAATTTCTCTTGAAGAGTGGCGGGCTTCGGCCATGTCTCCTCCCTCAGCAGCTGGTGGTACTCCTCCTACCTCATAATTATATTGTAATCAATGTATCATGGGCTTACAGCGACATGTATTTCAAGGTTGGTCACACACAATAATGACACTGAAATACCCTGCATGCGTGTGTCTGGGCACTTTTTCGCCTCAAAACAGCGATCGCGAAATCACAATGCGTAACCCACTGACTATGCACACGCCGCAGTTTAAGTCTTTCCTCCTGCGCCTCATGCTAGAATGATACTAGACCAGCCTGACACTTGTGACAGGGTCCCATGTTCAGGCTAAGTTCATGTGTGAAACTCAGACATTTTCATGAGCACTGGCTGCTTAGTAAAATGCAAACAATAGTACCTTTTTGCACAGTTATGCATATCTGTATCTATGCATCATATTAAGTTATATTACATATAATATATACATATACGACAATTACTTCCGCTCCATACATTCGTTGTATCCAAGGTTGGGACCCAAGTGTTGCTCCGCCGTTTCACGTCTTCAAAATGTCACAAAAGTCTTCTTATACTCAAAGTGCACAATAGTGTGAGTACTACACTGACGCGAGGATTTCATGTGTACTATGTCACCGATTCCGATGTTGGAACGTTGCGTTAGTTGGGACCCGACAAGTTGCACATTTACCTTTTAACTCATTTAAGTCACGCGCATCAGTAGCAGCGGAAATGATGTATAGCGTTGTCTCGGCCGGCAACGCTACACGACACATCCATAGTCATGTATGCGGGGCGCCTTTTACTAGATAGCACTGAGTTAGTTATTTGCCGAGCAGGGCCGGAACTAAGACCATAGTCTCAGTCAACGGCGGAGTTAGCACTGAGCATCATAAACATAAAACATGACATCTAATTAAATTAGCTGCGCAGTAGAGCAACTCGTTTTAAATTTTAGAATTTTGTTCAACGGATATATATCGGTTTAGGCCTGCCGTGTGCAGGCCTACTGCACATCCAAGTACAGTGCAACATCAGTGGTGCACACGGCACTGACAATTGTTTTGAATGAGTTTATTTTGACAGCACGACGGTTATTAGTCTGGTGAAAATTACTACTTACCATTCATTACATTTTGCCGGCTTAGTTGCATGACTCAATATCGTACAGACATTTTCGAAAATACATCAGTTGGGGACCGTTGACACTGATACTATTCAATCAGTTCGACAGTTCAAGTCTCGGGGCCTACTAGATGATATTATCAGGCGGGACGAATTTTCGATTCTGGAAAAATGGTATGAGTTCATCGCTATAGTACGAACGAAGTTTACCGGTAAGTTTGGTCAACTTTTTAGCCACACGGCTGCATTTCCAAACTGTTGGACGTGTCTGACTGACTTAGCGAAGGCAGTTGCAAGAGATGGATCGACCATGATAATTCAAGGGTGGTGCCTGATTAGCTTGGCGCCATCAGGCGTCAAGCTAATCAGGCACTACCCTTGAATTATGATGATGATGAACAATGAACAATGAACAATGAACCTTTATTTTCCAACGGTAGAAGTTATTGGTAACAGGACCAGTTTTCAAACTTGCCGTTGCTACATCTACTACATAAGTGACATAGACATGTAAACATACACATACCACACACTGCTGCATGCACTGCTGCGATGATTCGCTCACGCACGCACCACGCACATACACACACACATACCCACACACGCCGCACTCAGGTACGCACGCATGCACATCACAACCCTGGCATGCACGCACGCACACACACACACACGCACGCACACACACACATGTACACCGCAATTCAGTACGCATGCACACACGCACGAACACTCACACACACACACTTACACACGCACGCACTCAGGCACATACGCACAAAACAAACACACGCACTCCAGACATACCTACCCGCATACGCGTACGCACAAAAATATAAAATGAGTAAAAATACAAAGTAAAGCAATAAACAAAGAATCATTAAGTACAGTACGGGGCGGTCCGTGGCGCAGTGGTTAAGGCGCCTGCCACCAATGCTAAAGGTGCGAGGTTCGATTCCGGTTTCCGGCGTCGGATTTTTCTCCTCTAGTGTCACCGTTAATTCGGGCGGACCGTCGGGGGTTCTTTCTCCGGCTCTTTTTGGTATCAGTTTCAGCCAACTTAATAAAATTTCAAATACAAAACGATTTCCAAATACCGTCAGTAGCTCGCTTGAGCTTGCCCTTAGCACCACGTGAATCTTCTGTGTTTACGTACAAGTGTGTGAGTGAATGCGTGTGATTCACGTGAGCGTGCTTGTTGGGTTCAGTTCGCGGCTACATTCTGCGCATTGAGTTATATTATAAAAAAATATGAGAAATGCGCCATATAAATGTTATGCATTATATTATTATTATTATCATTAAAGTTCATACAGCAAGGGCAAATATGAATGCAGGTGCTATCTCTCCCCCCCCCCCCTCTCTCTCTCACGCCGACACACACACACACAGCATGCACGCGCGCGCGCACACACACACACACACACACACACACACACACAGAGTCACACATACAGTACACACACACACACACACATACACATACGCGAGCGCGCGCCCAACATATCGAGCACACACTCTCTCTTGGCTTGACTTCGCGAACGAAGATTTTATAGGAGTTGCCCACGACGTCTGCAGGCTTGTTCGTGGCTGCGGAGGCCAATCCGAGACAGGCAGGTTCGACCGCAGTGGCTGCAGGGGAAGGTATGGCCAGGGTTCTGAGCTGCGGCATCTCTGTTTTTTCTCCTGAGCCGCTTGTCCTTAAGGCTAGCTCTGTGAGAGTCCTCAAAGGAGACACTGAGCTGCCTTGTAAATGGTGGAGCGCCAGGTGTCACGGTCCGCAGCAAGCGAAGACCACTGGTGGTGGTCGATTTGGCAGGCACTAAGTGACTTCTTGAGACAGTCTTTGTATCTCTTCTTTGGTGCCCCTCTGTCACGGTGTCCAGTAGCAAGCTCGCCGAACAGGGTGATCTTTGGTAGGCGATGATCCTCCATCCTGGAGACATGCCCTGCCCAGCGGAGCTGTGTCCGCAGCAGCAAAGCCTCGATGCTCACAGTTTCAGCCTGTTCAAGGACCTCGACGTTGGTGACATAGTCACTCCAGTGAATGCCCAGGGTGGTACGCAGGCAGCGCTGGTGGAAGCGTTCGAGGAGTCGTAGTTGGCTGCGGTAGAGGGCCCAGGACTCGGAACCATACAGCAGGGTGGTGAGGACCACAGCTCTGTACACGCTGATCTTGGTGCCTGTTTTCAGCTGTTGATTGTGCCACACCCGCTTGAAAAGTCGCCCGAAAGCGCTGTTCGCTTTTGCCAGCCTGCTGTCAAGCTCCTTGTCCAGCTTGGCGTCCGATGTGATAATGCAGCCAAGGTAAGTAAACTGGTGCACTGACTTTAGTTCGGACTCGCCAATGGTGATGTGAGGAGGGCGATACACTGTCTTGGGTGCCGGCTGATGGAGGACCTCTGTCTTTTTCAGAGTGACCTCGAGTCCAAAGAGCTGGGCAGCATCTGCGAAGCACACACACACAGCATGCACGCACGCGCGCGCGCGCGCGCACACACACACACACACACACACACACACACACACACACACACACACACACACACACACACACACACACACACACACAGAGTCACACATACAGTACACACACACACACACACACATACACATACGCGAGCGCGCGCCCAACATATCGAGCACACACATATGAAGGCAAAAACATTATACACAGTACATGCAGTATTCAAAGGTACTCTTTGGCATTCAAATATTATGGTACGGCTATGGGAAAAAGGGTCTCTCTCTCTCTCTCTCTCTCTCTCTCTCTCTCTCTCTCTCTCTCTCTCTCGCACACATACACACACACACACACACATACATACACACACACACACACACACACACACACAAACTCACACACACGCACATGTACACATCTGAACACACGTGCAAGTTATCACAATACTGTAATGATTTGATTACGTCAGAGATTCTAGGTGTTTGACAAGAGGCTGTCCCTATATGAGGTGAGCGTCTTTGCGTTTCTAATTTCTGCAGGAATAGAATTCCAGAATGAACTTCCCGAGAATGACAAGCTGGTTTTGAATAAATCAATACGCGGCAGGGGTACTTTGAATTGTTGTCCATGTCTAGAAGCTACAGATGTCCGTTCTGAGAAAAAAGAACTCAAGTACAGTGGACATGATTGCTTGTACAGCTTGTACATCAATACACCTTTATTGAACTGAAAGTGCTGGGATAGAGGGAGAATTTTTAAAGTTTTAAGCTTTTCGTCAGTTGAGAGTTCGGGATCGGGAAATATAAGCTTAGCAGCTCTCCTATGTAGGGAGTTCAGCCTCTTCAAATGTACATCACTAGAACCATCCCACACTGTTGATGCATAGTCTATGTGCGACTTGACATGAGCATTGTAGAAAAGAAGACGCGTATCTGTGTCAGTAATTGTTTTCAATTTTGACAACATATACAGGCTTCTGGAAACCCTTTTGCACACATTATTAATATGCAGTTGCCATTTAAGCTGATCATCTATAGTGACCCCCAAGAGGCGGTGGTGTGATACTTGCTCAATTGGGCTGCCGTTTATAGACAGACTAAGAGAGAGCGGGCATAGCTGGTGCTTTTGACGTGTGGTTATAACCATGCATTCTGTTTTTGACGGATTCAGGGACATGGAGTTGGAATGACACCAGTCGGTGACCTCGCGCAGGCTTTCCTGCAGACGCGTGTTAATTGCAGCTACATTCTTGTGAGGAGTGTGTAGTGTGCAGTCATCAGCAAACATGTCACAAGAAATATCGCGGCAACTAATATGTAGTGGAAGGTCATTGATAAATATGCAGAACAGCAATGGCCCGAGGACAGAGCCCTGAGGCACGCCGCTTTTGACGTGACCATACGAGGAGTAGGATCCATTTAACAGTACTCTTTGCTTCCTTCCGCTTAGATATGAAGTGAACAATGAGACAGCACCTGCATTGCAAAGATATGCTTGAAGTTTTGACAAAAGAATGTTATGATTTACAAGGTCAAAAGCTTTCTTAAAATCAATAAAGATCGACCCAGTTATTTGGGAGTTATTTATGGATGCTAGCCACGCATCAATAAGTCTTGTTAGTGCCGTGTGGCAAGAATGCTTGGGGCGAAAGCCGGACTGAAATACGTGCAATAGACTACGACTCTCCAAATATTGATAAAGGTGTTTATGCACGTGTCTTTCAAGAGGTTTGGAAAGGCTGGATAATATTGAGATGGGTCTATAGTTATTAACATCAGACAGATCTTTTGATTTAGGCAAAGGGATAACCTTGGCTTGCTTTAGTTCTGATGGAAATATATTTTGTTGGATGCATAAGCCATAAGTTATAAATATACGTTAACGATTCTACTGTATAGGGAAGGGACAGTTTCAGGATTTTAGGACTGATCTCGTCAGGTCCCGATGATTTTTTGTTTTTCAGTGACCCGATCAGTTTTCCTACTTCATACACAGCTAGAGGCGGTATAGACAAGGGGGGTTTGTCCTTAGTCTTCTGCTTACAGAAGTTAAGCAGGGACTCCGGGCATGTGTAAGACGCTTTTCCGCTTGAGGGTATGATTGACTCGGCAACAGACAAAAAATGTTTGTTAAAGGTGTCTGCAGTAATACTAGAAGGAATGGCTGACGATTTCTTGCTGTTACCTCGGGTGACGAGATTAACTGCGCGCCAGAGTGCGGCAGTATCTCTGTCTTCTTTAATCATTCGTTCAAAGAGAGACTTTTGAGCCCTGCGTACCATAGACTTGACACGGTTACGTTGTTTTTTGTATTCGTTAAATAGCTTGTGTTTTGTTGTATGCCCATGAATTAGACGTGACATACTCCTAATAATTGTGTAGTGAAAGTTATGACAGGGACTTATTAATAAAAGGTCAACATGCTTATCTTCTAGCTGACCATAATTATGTGGGGGCAAGTGGTGATACTCTAATTGGTTCTAACTTGTTCTCAGACTCATTATCCCATACATACACATTTACAGATATACCAGGATTTAGTTTTTCAAACAAATCTATGTCCTCTACCTTAACAGGAAAATCTATGCCACTGAAGTTGAGTTCGTTTTCAAATTTGGTATAGTTAGATACATGTTCAGGTCTTGTTTTTACAAAGTGTAGTTTGGCAAGAACACACCACATAAAACAGAAATTATCATTGTTCTGAATATTGACAACAGCCTTTTTTATTTACAACCTCAGTTGGCAGTGGCAACCATGATTTGCCTAAAATAGGATGATACCTAGACTGCTTTAGTTGCAGTTCATGTACACGACCTTCATGCCAACCAGACCCCTGCATTTTTGCTCTGTCAATTGCTTCAAGGAAGTCAGGCAACAGTCTTTCTCTAAACACTTTTTCCAATTCTCTTCTCGAATTAACTGTGTGTTGTCTTGTCAAGATATACGATACAATCACTTCACCATCTACCCTGGTAAATTCTATTTTAGCAACAATCTGAATCTTTACACTACCAGAAAGAAGATTATTTTGTATGACAGAAAAAGACTTTTCTATCGATTCATAGACACTGTAAGTGTTGGATATAGGCAAGTCTGTTGTGTGAAACATGTTTCTTAAGCCTGGCGAGCTTTGGGCATTGTCCGTCATTTTTATTTGTCCGACAAAATAATAAATAGAAAAAATTACACAAGGTGTAATACCACTTTATTGACTGTAACACCTACAATAAACAGATTCAGTTTGCATAGTTGTCTGAATATTTGTTCACACACTGCACCCGGGTCTGCCCTGGGGGACTTGGGTGGGGTTAGGTACTTTTTAGTTCTCAGGGTCACCCTGGTCAGCCCCACAGGGTGAGTTTTTCTCTCTATTCTGGGGCATGTGTTTCTGTCTACCCGAGGTCCATTCACCTGTATTTGCCTTTTTAAAACTCTCCCTACTGTCTGCACTGCCTGTAGCTCTTGATATTGGATGTGTGTTGCTAAATGGTCTTAGATTTATGTAGGCCTCATGTGTTAGGTTTATTTAATGTATTTGACCGGCTGGTGACATACATTCAATGTTCTGTTTAGTTTTTTTTTTTTTCACAAGCAGTGCAGGCACGTCCTGAGAAAGCCTTGTTGCTGTCGGGACGTTAAGCAATGTACAATCAATCAATCAATCAATGTTCACACACTGACTCAAACCAGTCATCATCAACTTCAAAGGTATGTGTCTTAAGATCAACAGGCATGTACTCTACAAATGGTAACTCCTCAAATATTTCTAAAGTCATTTGATATGACACATAAATCATCGCAGGTGTTGATATTGGTGTTATGGCCGGTTGTTTGAAATCTGTTCTTAACTGATCAAAGTGTTGGATATATCTGAAGAACTTTATTACATCGATCGTGTTGTCCGTCATTTTTATTTGACCGACAAAATATTAAATAAATAATATTTCTGCTGTCTGCTCATGCCGCGTGTGTAATATCACTTTATTTACTGTAACACAGTTAATATAACCATTTAGCTTACGTAGTTGTTTAAATATGTTATAACAAAGTATTGCAAACCAGTCACAGCTGGCATCATTAACTTTAAAGGTATGTCAAATCAACTTTCATGTACTCCACAACTGGATGCTCATCATCAAAAAAGTCCAAAGTCACATTATATGACATATATATCACCGATGGCACTGAGAGGCTTATGTTAGGCTGTTTTGTAGATGTTATTAAGGAATCTAATTGATCAATGTCTTTGAAGCTCTCTGTGATATCAAACGCTTGCACGATTTGTCCGACCATCATTTTTTATGGACAAAATAAAAAGCTAAATTAATTCACTAATCCATACCCTATGGGCTGATCTGTCTTTAAGATAAGCTTTAGATGCTTAGTCGATTTTAGTTTGTTTTTTACAATGTCTCATTCATGTTTGTTGGGGATGACATCATTTTCTCTGAGGCAGTCTTCAAAGCTGTCACGATCCTTACAGTAAAACAAACAGATAAACTTTAACTGCTCACGAAAATCTTTCAGTACAGCATTATATTTTTGAGTGAGAATCCATACACTGATATTTGCATGCCTGCCACTGAAGGCAAGTTCTGCTAATGTGTTTCTCTTCTTAACAATATCCTTCTCTGCAGAACAGTCATCAACAATAAACAAAGTTGGCTGTCCTTCAGATTGTTTGTAAAAATACAGCAGGTAGTCATTCAGTTTTTTCTCAGGGTCAACTAAGGGGGCAGGCCTACCTAGAAATTGGTCCAAGTTTTGACCCAAAAACAATCAATGTTCTGTTTGGAATATCCTGATGAAATTTTGACACAGTGTAGCATTTTGGTGATATGTTATGGTAAACAGGTTGATTTGGGAATATTTTTGCATTAAAAGGGTTTTAAATAATTAATAATAATAATTTTAAAAATTGGCTGATTTATCATGCTGTGTACTGCAAACATCATATTTTCACACACACCCCATGTGGGAACCTGTTCTTTTGTCACAACCTTATTTAGACTCATATCTGGCGTGTATTCTAGAAGAAACATCCTGAGATTAATATGTATTTGATAACCGTGGTTTGAATTCGGTAATAAATTATAACTAAATAATGACATCTTGATAGCTCATAACTTTGTCCATTACAAAGCATTAGTAATTCTTCTAGTTCAGACGCCAGACACACTTATATGCTTTATTTTAAGCCATATGTTGTGGCTCTAGGTTGAAAATTGTGGATTTTATGGTGTTTATAGTGGTAAACGACAGCGATTTTCGGAGAAAATTTCAATAGGGAAATTGAGTCTTACTTGTTGCATCCAGACTAGTGGCCACCTGCCAGATAGGGAAATCCTTCTCTGTCAGCTTGGTCTTCATCCCTGCCAAGTCTCCTGCAACTCTGCTTCCTCCTGAACTCTTTTGATGCCTGCTGGGCTTGCCTCTGGGATGTTATAACCCTCAAAGTGTCCTTGCTCTCAAAGATCCGGTGAGAGTATGCACCGACACTGATACCCATATTCTCAACAATAGCTTTCAAAGTCACTGCACCATCATTGAACAGACAGACTGCAGCAAAAACTGCTGTGTTCACTGTAGTTAACCCATGTTTTTTCCTCTTGGGACAGAAAGTCCAGATGACACTGTTCACACACTCGTTGGAATTTTGCGTGTAGCCCTCCAGACACTTTCGAAGAAGAGACGTTGCAGCCAGGTCTTTAAAATTGTTCAGAATGTCCATATCAATAAGTCTATACCCCTGGAACATTTGGTCATGATTAACTTCTGCATCACTGACACTTTCACTGTCACTCTCAGACTCACCGGAGAAGTCATATAAGTTGTAAATCTTCATATCTGACCGAGTGGGCGTGGTCCCAGCTTTCGATTCAGTGTCATTGTCACCAGAAATGTCAGTTTCACTTTCACAATGATTGCTCTGGTCAACACTCCTTTCAAAAGTACTTACCGATAAAACAACTTTAGATTCATTTTTACCTTTTTTGGGGTATTGATTGCAGTGAAATTTATGCTTTAGTAGTCATTTTCCACCAGATTTCTTGTCTCCTGGCATCTTTGCTAATGTAAACCTCAGAAGTTTGCACAAAATCCGCGTAGAAAGTCAGAATAAAGCTCAACCACGCTTGTAATCAATGGGCGCAGCCATTTTGATGACGTCGTACAGCAGGGAGGTGCTCGTTGTTTCAAATACGCAAGGGAGTAGCACATTATTTGGTTGAGCTGAAACTTACCTGTTAGGTTCGTGGATTTTTTCTCAATCTGGGGGCCTCACCTACCTACTTTGAGGCGTCATATCTCCAAAACTACTTACGCTATCGAAAAAATATAAAGTGTGTGTGAAAATAGAGATGTTAAAGTATATAAAACCAGTAACTGTTTTTTACATGCTCAAAAAAGTGTTTTTTTTAAATTTCTAGGTAGGCCTGGTGCCTGAAGTAAATGTTGTGATCAGACCAAATGAATAAATGGTTGTGATAAGCTCTGTTGTGTTTTATAGTAGGACAAAATATCACAATGTTTTCGAAATGATAGATGTATCTTGTTTGTAAGAGATTAAGAACAAATTCAATTTTTCCACAGCCTGTGGCACCACAAAACAAACCACAGTGTGGGTCGAGTGTCAGCAAGTTCATTTTAATACTAATTATAATTTTAATATATGTGTCCACTCAGTCTGCTTTCTTGAATGTTCAGTTGTGTGTCATAAATCAGATACAAATATATGTTTATTGCTTCGGCTTTTTCAACCTTTTTTTTGTATTTGGATTGTAATTCCGTCACTGCCATTTTCAACAGTACGACCTGACCCATGTAGGTAGTCGTCATCTGTACTACACAGGTCTAGCCACAGTGCATACTTGTCTGTCAGGTATTGAGCAATTCTTACGTCATACAGATGTAGATCTTTGCATGCCATGTTTGCTGGTTTTTCTCTAAGCCTTCCGCCTGCAAAATATTTTGTGATCTCGTCATAGCGCTGGTAAGGTAGCATACCCGAAGCATACACTTGATTAGGACGACCTTCAATAGTACAAGACAAATGAGTAATCTTTGGATTGTAAAATTTTTCTGAATCCCTTTATTATGGACTCGCTGGTTTAACAAACAACATAAGAATGCCTTTCAGTGACCTAGCAGGTGTGTTCAAGTTGATGTTCCACATTGGATCGCTTTTATCTTTATGAATCAAACTGTGTCTTATAACACGATCATAATAAATAGGCAGTCTTGACTGGTACTGCTTTTGAATTAGAGTAGCTAAATGAGCATGTGTGACAATTTCATATTCCAAGGAAATATTTGAGATCTTGTATGATGCATTGAGATCCGTTGATTTGATAACTTTGGAGTAGTCATTAAAGATTAGTTCAAAACTCAGACGGTCATTTAGTGCTCCTTGGTAATAAGGCAAATGTGCTGTTAGGATTTCAAATTCAAGTGGAATGCAAAATCTATTTCCATATGTTTCTGCCACAATAACGTCCTTGGCTTCTGTTGTTGATTTATCTGATGCATTGATTCTGAGTTTGGCAACATTATCAGCCTGTATGCCTTGGTAAATACGGTCTTCTCTTTCTTCACTTGTGAGCCACAGATCTTTGTAACAGTAGAATACATCAGCATCGTCAAGACTGAACACTTCCTGTCCTTCAAGTTTAACTTTAATAGTCTTAATAATTGCTCTTCCAAGGTTGCCAACTAGTGTTCTTTCGTCATTTGTGTCTGATGAAAGTTCAATATTAAAAGCAAGGCGTGCAGTGCCAGGAACAATAACGTCATTGGGGCCTAGGTTAGGAAACTTTACAGTAAGAGTTTGGTTTTGATCTATGGTGCTAGGATTGTTTGTGACGACAATTGATTGTCTAATGCCCTTAACACCAAGAGGCTCACGTAGTTTTCTATATGGGTCTAACTTTGATCCGTAAGACTGTGTCATTTTATTATGCAAAAATCAAAAAAATTAAATTAATAAAAACAATGGCAGCGGGAGGATTTAACCATGAAGATTTTGAAATGGATGACATGAATGACTATGATACTGGTGCAACAGATGTAACTGGAATGGGAAATACTTCTAGTATGTATCATGAACTGTTAAAAGACAAAATAAACTCGTTTTATGATAGTGTTGGTGACCGCCCAGATGAAATAGATCCTAATCAGTTTGAATATGAAAAAGGTCATTTATATTTAAACACTTTTGACAAAGAAAAAGTACAATTGACTAACAAAAGAGACCCCGGCAAGTTTAGAGCTTTAAGTACAATCAAAAGTGACACGGCTTTACCAGCCAGTGCTGGCGCCTAGCACTTAGTTCGCTTCCAGCTGCAAGAGAGATAAGGCGCCGCTATGTCACATTCCACTCTCGCCCGCTCATTCTATTTATATCGCACTTGCTATTGTGCGGTACACGGCGTGACCGGCGCTCTGCCGCTATAACAACTACCTACACATTTGTATTCATAACACATCTCTGCCTACAGTGACTGTTGTGGAAGCAACATCGTTCAAAAGTTGAAATTCTCACCTACACACTGATACCAAATATGACAACATTACGACTTGCACTTGTGTAGCAGGTTATGGTGAAAATAAAGAGAACGGGAATTTGTTGATGTACGATGTCGGTGTTTGTTGTGAAATTGACAAAGTTCCCACAGCCATAACATGAAGACGCTACTTTTCCCAACGAAACACACTTGCATGCATAAGGGTCAGCATGCCTACAGTAAATATCACTTACCGGATTTTGGATTCATGGTGGGGAACGAAAGCAGGAGGGTGGTTAATGAGGTCAATGACAGGTCGCGTGTTCTGGCATTTCTCGCCCGCAGCCGTCTCGGTACTCCACAGACTGCTATTGCCATCCCGAAATACGATCAGTCAATAACAGGTCACAATATTCAACAGTGTTTTTAAACATACCTTGAGGTTTAACACATTTTCTGACACACTAGACATAAGAACCAAATACCGAGTTTCTGTTCACAGATACACAACTCCGGCGCCATCTATGTGAGAATTTGCTTCTGTTTGACTGCTACCCCACCCCGGGTCTGCCCTGGGGGACTTGGGTGGGGTTAGGTACTTTTTAGTTCCCAGGGTCACCCTGGTCAGCCCCACAGGGTGAGTTTTTCTCTCTATTCTGGGGCATGTGTTTCTGTCTACCCTTGGTCCATTCACCTGTATTTGCCTTTTTAAAACTCTCCCTACTGTCTGCACTGCCTGTCGCTCTTGATATTGGATGTGTATTGCTAGATGGTCTTAGCTTTATTTAGGCCCCATGTGTTAGGTTTATTTAATGTATTTGACCGGCTAGCGACATACATTCAATGTTCTGTTTATTTTTTTTTTTCACAAGCAGTGCAGGCACGTCCTGAGAAAGCCTTGTTGCTGTCGGGACGTTAAGCAATGTACAATCAATCAATCTGTTTGACTGCTGTAGGAATGATGGAATGGAGGACGGGTGACACGAGTGTCGTGCTCGGTCATGAGCAGTCTGAGTTTTTCCTCCTCTGTCTGCAAGCCATATGTCCTGCTCTTTAGAATGTTAATGGTAGCGTGACTCTCTTCACCTCCCTGCTCACCATGAAGCGCCAAACCAAATCCCCACTTTGTCATAAATTCAACGCAGTGACATTCCAGGATATGTTGTTTCGGAATGATGCTACTGGCTGGAAAAGTACTTCGAAAAAAACGCATGTAGTTTGCAATCTTGTCATTGATGTCTTGCATTGATTCATTCTTGCTCTTCACCGGCATTTTGTGAGAAACATTAGCTGTGCATGGCGTTTTACGGGGAGTAGACGTCGGCGGAATAAAAACTTGTATACCACTATCACCTTCATTAGTGCTGTTATCAGTGTCAGTGTTATGAGTGTCACATGCCGCGGATTGAAAGGATCGTTTCTTTCCATGCGGGGAACCCCGCTTCGCTGGTTGTCCTCCTTTACCTAGCTGCATGAAGTGAACACACGCGACACATTCTTCAACACTCGTATTTGGATCGAACATGGTCCAAATGTGTTGTGATGAGGCAATATCAGACGCCGCATTTCACGTTGTCTCCTCGGACACACGTGTTTCAGTCGAGTCTATCCATTCAGTCATCCAACAATAGCAACTCCTACACATTGTTTTGGAGTGCATCATGTCTTTGTCTTCCTGGATATTAATTCCATAACACTTGTGGATTAAGTGTTCATAATTGATACAAAGAAATGACTTTTTATCCGTGTATCTCTTTTGTGATCTCTCGCCACATATTCTGCACAATGCATTTACTCTCATTGCATGGAACACACCTGTGTGTACACAGACTGTACGCGTTTCATCAGACTCCATCATGATCAAAAGTTAAATCAAAAGTACATTTACAAGGTTGACTGTTAGTGTTACACTTTTTCCCAAGAAAGAAACGTGGCTATCTCCTCAATAGTATCCGTGTAACTAAGCCCTCTCTTTCCCCAATGCCGGGAGTGTACACCAAGTCGGATGTCTGGAACTTGTCTGTCGACACCTGTCAGTGACCTCATTAATTACCCTCCTGCTTCCGTCCCCGACCATGAACCCAAAATCCATTAAGTGATATGTACTGTAGGCATGCCAACCCTTATGCATGCAAGTGTGTTTCACTGGGAAAAGTAGCGTCTTTGTGTTATGGCTGTGGGAACTTTGTCAATTTCACAATAAATTCTCGTTCTCATACATCAACAAATTCCCGTTCTCTTTATTTTCACCATGACCTGCTACACAAGTGCAAGTCGTAATGTTGTCATGTTTGGTATCAGTGTGTAGGTGAGAATTTCAACTTTTGAACGATGTTGCTTCCACAACAGTCACTTTAGGCAGAGATGTGTTATGAATACAAACCAGTAGGTAGTTGTTATAGCGGCAAAGAGCCGGTCACGCCCTGTACCGCACAGTAGCAGGTGCGATATAAATAGAATGAGTGGGCGAGAGTGGAATTTGACCTCGCGGCAGCCTTATCTCTCTGGCAGCTGGAAGCGAACTAAGTGTCAGCTATGGTAAAGGCATGGTGAAGGTGGTGTTGGCGCCTTGCGTCAACTTGGTATTGGAGATAAACAGTTACCACCTCGTCTTGCTAGTGCTCTTCATGATGCGCAAACAAGGTTGCCAACTGGACAAGAAATTGAAATGACTGAAGTAACAAGACTGCCAGAATTAGCAAACTCAGTAATACAAGAAACTTCATTTACAGAAGGGCAAATAAATGAGACTATGAAAACAATGGGTTACTCTGCTTTGACAATGCGGGAGATAGTGGGGTTGGATAAAACACTGCAGTCAATAAGAGGTGAGCTTGTAAATAATGTAGCCAAACTAGGCGAGCTTGATAATCACATTAAAAGAGAAAAAGAAAAACTAGCTAAAGCTGATGATGAGAATTATGACACAGAAATGAAAGAAAGAATACAACACAGATTAAATGATTTGCAGATTGAAAGATCAGCACGACTAGAAGTGATTGAAATTGGGAAAGAAAAACTGAAAACACAGGTCAACAGGATTAGAGAAACTATTCAGAAAATACTTCACGAAGACACAACTTTGGCTGAGAGATTAAAAACACTTTTCAGAGAGCAGGGTATCACAATTGCTAGTTTAATTATGGGAACATGCGAGTACTTACCATGGAAGTATGAAGCACTGTTCTCGATTTGACCGAGAACTGAAGCAGGAACAGTTGTGTCAAATGAAGAAGAGGTCACGCATGCGCACTAGTTCACACTTTAGAGAGTTTGCCACACTAATGTTATAATAACCAATTATATTATTTAAAACTCTGTGGGAGGGCACTCGATGCAAAGGGTGGGATTTGACACAACTGTTCCTGCTTCAGTTCTCGGTCAAATCGAGAACAGTGCTTCATACTTCCATGGTAAGTACTCGCATGTTCCCATAATTTAACCTCAAACTGGCAGAACAGTTGGTCAAATGAAGCTTTTAGAGAGACATTAGTGTGCAAACTAAGTGACTCTCAATAAGTCTGTAACACGCACCTTAAACACCCCCAGTCTTTGAGAAAAAACCATCAAGCAGAGCTTGGCCCATGTTAGTGACAGGAGACTTCTTGTAGAATTTGGTGAAAGTTGACTCGCTAGCCCAACCAGCCGCTTTCATTACTACATCAACAGGAGTGCCACGGCTGACTGCTGCTGATGTGCTTGCAGCGCGAGTTGAATGTGCCCCAAATTGTTGCGTGTCTATGCCAGCTCGTGTGAGAACATCCCGTATCCATCGGCCTACAGTTTCTGGACCCACTGGTCTATGAGGTTTTTGCACGCCTAAGAAAAGTTGACGGGCATTTTGGCGTATGGTCTCTGTCCTCTGTAAATAGTGATGTAACACTGTGACGACGCACACACTTTTGTCACTTGGATACGCTAACAGCTCAATAGGAGCTAAATGTCTGCCCTTACGAGTCTGTTTGACACAAAAGTCAATGTGGAAGATCACCCGCTTTTCCGAGAGTTTCATAGATTCCATAGCTAGATTAGCAATAGTCTGGCAACGTTGTCCTGACAGCAACGCAATTAATATCACCAGTTTATGTGTCAACTCTTTGAGTGACAGTTTGTCATGTGGCACTAGTAATCTGATGTAGTCAAAGACAACATCAACATTCCATGTAGTTGCATATTTTGGAAATGTGGGTCTAAGTTCATAAACACCCTTGATGAACTTTTTTACCATTTTGTTTTCTCCAAAGGACTCACAGTCACTAAACTCAATTAATCCTGAAAGAGCTGATCTCGCAATACAAATTGCACTGTACCCTGCACCAGTCTTGTAGAGGAATGCCAGAAAATTTATTCCATCCTTTAAAGATGGCGAAAGCGGATCAACACTGTGCCTACTTGCATACCTTTTCCATTTGCGAATGTAAGTTGCATACGCCTTTGAGGTATTACTTCTCCAAGAACAGCACATGATGTTTGCACTTTGGCACAAAAAGCCCTGTTTTCTGAGTCTACGCCAGAAACCTTGCAAATGAGGAATTTTAGAGTTTTTTGCAGACGATGAAGTTGTGTTGGGTTTTGAGGCATTTTCAGCAGGTTTCGCCTTGCCGAGATCAGTACAGGTTGCTCCGTGAGCAGGCGTGCCAGTTGCGGATACCAGGTTTGACTTGGCCATTCTGGAACTACTATCACTCCCCGCGCTTCGTCTTTCACAACTTTCCTCAGAACAAGTGGAATGAGGCTAAAAGGTGGAAAAGCATAAAAAGCTTTATCAGCCCATGTAATGTCAAACGCATTAACCGCAACCGCCTCTGGGTCTGGTCTGTATGACACATAATCCTTAAACTGTTTGTTGACCCGTGAAGCAAAGAGATCAATGTCAGGCTCAAACCTCAACACTCTCAGAGCCTCCTTTAACAAGTCAGGGTTTAACTGCCATTCTGTATCTAAGTTTAACTGTCTTGATTGCTCATCTGCTTCAACATTAGCCTTACCCGGAATGTAAGCTGCACTAACCCAAATATTTCTTTCTTTGCAAAACAACCAAAGCTGCTTAGTTACTGAATTACAGGCTTGTGAGTGGTTTGTGCCCATTTTATTTATGCACGCAACTGCTGTTGTGTTGTCTAGCATAAGTCTGATATGCACATCACGCATCTCAGCTGCATATACCTGTAAACCAAACATTGCAGCCTTCAGTTCTAGCACATTGATGCTCTGACTTGATTCTTCTGAGGTCCAATGTCCCCCTGTTTTTCCGTTTTGACAGAAACATCCCCAACCAGTCAATGAGGCGTCCGAGTTAATAATGAAATCTGGTTCCTTTACCTCTATGTTATTATAAGCACTGCTGATATTAGTTTCCCACCAGAGTATTTCCTTCCGGGCATCTTCTGAGGTAACAACCAAAGCATCAAAGTTACCAGCATTGACCTTCAACGCTTTAATTTTATCATCCTCCATATTCCTGTAGTACAAAGGTCCATATTTAACCCCTGGGAAACTAGCCACTGCCAAACCTATCAGCCTAGCTAACTCTCTTACAGTTGTTTTGTTCTGGCCCAGAATTTTTGATGCCATATCTGAGATTTTTTCTTTCCTTTCTTGAGTCAAAGACACAGTCATGTTTTTTGAGTTAATCTCAAATCCCAGATAAGTAATAGACTGTGTTGGCAAAAAGACTGATTTTTCAGGATGTATAACAAACCCCAATTTTTGTAAACAAATCATGGTTTGTTCAACATTATGTGCACACTCTTCTAGAGAATCTCCCAACAAAAGTGAGTCATCAATGAAACCTGTTGATAAAAACCCCAGTCTATGCAGATGTGCAAACACAGGTTTTAATAGTTTTGTGAACAGTCTTGGACAACAAGCCAAACCATTGGGGAAAGCTGTAAATCTATACAGCTGGCCTTTCCACATGAACTTTAAGAAATTTTGAGATTTCTCATCAACATGTACAGAATAGTAGGCGTCTTTTAAATCAAGAGAAGCAAACCAGCAATTTTTTCTGACCAGAGTAATGGCTTTTTGAAATGTCTCCATTTTGAAATGATGATATTCAACATCCTGATTTAGCTTTTTGAGGTTGAGAATCATTCTCAGCTTGTTGTTTTTCTTTGGGCGTACAAAAATTGCTGATACATACTCTCCCTCCGAGTGGTTAGAAGATACAATCACTCCTTTTTCTAACAACTCTTGTATTTCCAAGTCTATAGCCTGTGTTTGCTCTACTGTGAAATGAAGCTCAGGGGATGGGTTATCTTGCCTTGGGATTTCTGAAAACTCTATCACTGCTCCTTGAACTAATCTAAGGATGTCTTTGTCCGTTGTTAGTTCTTTCCACTGGTCTAAATAAAATCGTATTTGGCCAGCCTGAAATTTATTTGCCTCTTCATGCAAAGATGCTTTTGTGGATTCAATGTCTGAGAGAAAATTTCTCACCGTAATCTCCCCTGGTATCGGAGCAGCTGACACACTGGATGCTTCTTTTACTTTCGGTACCCCCGTCCACCCCCCTTCTGGGAAGGGAACGGCCGAGGGAAGCCCCGATTTCCTCGTCCTAAAAAAGCACCGGATGAACCCGGCATTCCGCGTCTGTAGGGGTGGAAACGTGGAGCAGTCTTGCTCGCATTCCGTTGCTGTTCTCTCACTGACCTCATAGTTTTTTCCACCTCTTCACCAAAGAGCTTGTCTGAATCCGATCTTTTAACCTTTGTGATACAAATTCCCTGAATGTCTTTCGGCAACGAATTGTGCATTTGGTACCTTCTACGAATGGAAACTTCCTGTTGTACGTTTCCAAGAATGGCGATGATGTCACCAACAATTCCGAGGTTTTCATTGGCTGCTTGAACCACACTCTTATTATCCAGATTCCTGGACTCTTTAGCTGTCTGCGTAGCGAATTCATGTAGATTCACCGACACTTTCACGGCTGCCGCCGCAGCTTTGGCTATTTGCCATTGCACATTAGATAACATTAGATCAGCCCTTTTCCCTTGCGCATTTAATTTGTCTCTGACAGCTTCATTGAGTGTGGGTGGTGCCAGTATTTTACAATTCTCAGGAATGGGGTACTTCTTGAGAAGTTCTGACAACGATGCCTCCTGCATCTGCATATTGAAACGATTTCTGACAATCTTCTCCATCTGTGCAACCACAGGTGGCCCAAGTTCCTCTTCTTGTTCTAACTGCCCCACAAGAATGTCAAGCATAGAATTTTCCCCCTGGGATTCTTCAACTGCCTCTGGCAGTGTGACAGTAAAGTTCAGATCATCACTCACAGAGCTGGCCTCCAGCTCGATCTGATTGGGATCCCTGATCCCTGCCATCGAAGCGTCACCACGCTCGCTGTCACTTCCAAAATCTACTTCACCCTGTGAAGTGTCAAAACTGTCCTGCTCTAACCTTGATAGCCTGCTTTTGATATCTTTCATGCAAGCCATAATGTCAGTTAGTGTTATGGTCTCTTTAGTAGAGTCCGTTTTGTTTCGATCAGAGCAGCTAGTTCCCGCCACGGGGTCCGCCATGATTATGCGAAAGATCTAGATCGAGAAGCGTCAAAGGAAATTAGTTCTTGAAACCTATCTCCGGAAGTAAGAGCAATATCCGTAAAAGAAATGAGAAGGTTGTATCCTACCTCAGTGTATCCCTAGAAATTCTGACACAAATCAAATCGATGATCAAAGGAAACCCACAAAAAGATAAAGATCTTGACTAGCACGTGTGAACCGTGAGACCGCGTTCCCAAAAGTGAACTAGTGCGCATGCGTGACCTCTTCTTCATTTGACCAACTGTTCTGCCAGTTTGAGGTTAAATTACTGCTCTTGGATTTATTATTAGTACTGTTGTATTAGCTGTAACAGGTGGTGGTAGCACCCCAGCCCCTCCAGCACCTCCAGCTCCATCAGACCCAAATGATTTACAGGCGTGGGTAAAAAAACAGTTGTCTCATATATCAGTTTTACTTCAGAAATTAGCTGTAAAAGCAATGGATGCTTTTGCCTGGCATAATAGGGAGTGTTGTCAGTTGGTTGATAAGTACAGCAGCAAAGGTAGTAGGGTTTATGGCAGAGCATGTGTGGGTCTTTTTGGTGACAGTAGGAGGGTTAATAGTGGGTTATTTAATGAAACAGGTAAAGAAGTAATATCCCTACTCCAGTAAGGCCTATTACCAGTGCAGTTCTCTCCGACTCATGTGTGTTTACTGGGGTTTCTGGCTGTGCTGGTGCCGGTGCAGGTGTCGGTGCCGATGCTGGGGCTGTTACTGACATTACTGGCGTTACTGTCTGTACAGGTGATGATGATGTTACTGGCGTTACTGGCGTTATTAATGGTTTTAATGGTTGTAGGTGAGTGGTTGTTGGGCTCAAGTTTACAGATTGATTGAGTCCTAATTTTTGATCACGCCCAGCAACAATTATTTCATTATTATAATTTGTTATTGTCCCCATTTGAAGTTGAAGGTCTGATGGTAACATGTATAGCCCGATGCCAACTACAAAGTCAACCTTCGATCTAGCATATCTGAGAACGTCTTGGTAGTGTTGTATGCTTGAAGGGAGATCAACAATTGAGTTAATTGAATCTTCAAGGTTTGCAAGAAACTGTTTTTGTGCTTCGAATTTCCCACTACCGTTTAAAATGTTTGATTTTGTTTGAGCTTGTGCTCCTAGTATACACCACACATACGTTCTGATAGACTCATTAATGCGTTTGACTCCTGCTTGAGTAAACCCGTCACTCCTGTCTAAGACAAATGTGGTCCAGGCATTAGACTGTTTCTGTTCTATTGAGCCTAACCACACTTCAGATTTTGATGAGAATGAAGAGTAGGGAGGCCAGTAATCTTGAGGGTATTGTCTGTGACTCATAGCATAATACAATGTACCCATGCCTTTGTGATCAAGTTTTTGTGTAAAGTCATACTTTGTACCGATGTTAAATTCATTACAGATTCGTTCAAATGCTTTTAAATCCATGGGATTGTTAAACTGATTAAAACTGGATTCAGTGGGCAGTGGGGTATGGAGTTCTGACAGTATTCTTCTAAGCTGGTAATACGTGTGGAAACGATAGACAGACTTAATCAGTTTGTTTGGGTGATTCAAATGGTCTGTAAAAGAAACGCCACAGCCAGTAGTTGAGCATAGTATAGCAAAGTTAAGTTGGTTTTGGAACATCTGTAGTGGGCTTGAGGACCACTTTCTTGCAGTTGCATCATCTGTTATTGGAGGGTTTAGGTAATGATCATAAGGGTTGGGTACTTTCACTTGAAATAAATCTCCTTCGGACAAAGCTGTATCAAGCTCATTTAGTTAAATTATTTTCTGGTCATAAGTAGGCGCAACATTATACTTGGCATCCACGTTAAATTGAAATGCATTTACAGTGGCATTTGTTGGTGATTTAAATTCCATTATGCTTTTTTTATGTGATAATAAAAATGTTTATAACTTTATCAAATCTTGATACAAGCAAACCAGTGTGGTTAACTAATGGAATTGATAATCGAGATGGTAGCAAGGCTGTAGTTATCCACGAAATGTTCTACAGTGTAAAGTGGTTTAATCTAACAGATGATAAAAATTATTCTGTAAGTGGAACTCTTGATGGTATTGAGAAGGGCGATATTTTACGAGCTGGGTATTATGACTTTTGTACTTTAGCTGAATGGCTTCAATATGAATTTAAAATTAAGGCAACTTTAAACCCAGCTAATTTACTTGTTACAATTGAATTTCTGAAAAGTGGAAACTTTTCTTTATCAATTAGTCTTTTATTATTACTTGGATTTTTAGGTAAAAAAATGATACATCCAGATGAAGATTGGTCATCGTCAGTCGGGCGTCTACTTTCACCAAGAAAACCAAGAATAACTGGCAGATATCCTGTTCATTTGTCAGTACACACAGTGCTAAATGTTCATTTGAAAAAACTAAGCACTACTGATAATGTTCACAATGGAAAGCCTTCGACATTGTTGAAATGTGTGTCGACTGGAACTGCTCCTCATTGCGAAAATGTAGTTGTTAGATTTCCTAATTCACAGTTTAAAAAATTAGGCACAAGTTTCTTTGAATCATTGTGCTTATATGTAACTAATCAGGATGACAAACCAGTTGTGATGCATGATTTTTATGTTGTGTTGGAAGTTAAATAAATTTTATTTTTGCAAAATAAAAAATGAGCAGTCTTGGTCCAAAGCCGAGAATTGTACCAGTTGCATGTCCGTCAATAGAGTTGAAAGATTTGGCTGACGTGCAAGATTTTGATAAAGAAGGTGAGGTAGGAGAGGTGTATGGCCTTGAACTTGTTTCCGTTGGATTGTACAAACGAAAGGTAATTGATGATGTAAAAGATGGTGCTGAGAGACAGTTTCCTAAACTTAGTCAACTTCGTGATGTTACTGTTCCTACTCCTGTAAGTAATGTGCTCTACAGCTTAAAACATGTGAGTAATAAGTGGGTAATTATTCCTACCCCTGTTCCGCTTGCACCTATCCCCATTGTATGGGATGTTAAGTTTGTATTTATCAGTCCTTATGTTTATTTTACTGATGAAGGTACCTTAGTATTTAGAAAAGTTGTTAACTCTGAGCCAATGCTTGTAAGTCTTGTGCCAAGCTATTTTGCAGAAATCAATAGCAGAGAAAAACTAAAACTTCAAGAGTATGGAAAACGAAGGTATTTTCTTACAAATAGAAAGGGTAGAACAGATACTTCTATTTCGTTCGTACCAGCAAATTTTACCATAGATAGAGAAGCGACAATAGTTTTTGAAATTCTCATGAGATCTTTGGATGCTGTGAAAGAAGCAGATATCGCACAGGGAATCAAACTTACGTGGGATAGCACAGTAGCAGAGTCAACAAAGGTTGTTATTGCTATTAGAAAAATCAATACAGATTTTGAAGTTTTGAGTAGTGTCCCTGCTGTTAAGGTAGTGATTGATAAAGCAACTCTAGTTCGTCTAAGTTTCATAAACCTGGAACACATAGATCTTGTTTCATTTTATTATGCTAGCAAATTGTATACCTTTGAAGAGTTGCAAAATGAATTAGAAGATTAAATATAAAAAATATTTGTCACAAAAAATGCCACCACTGTATCCGCAAATACCTCCTGAGCCGCTTGATCCTATTGTTCCAGATAGATCATTACAGGCAGACTCATTCCGTTTAATGAATATTACAGAAGCATTCAAGTATTTGGAAGGAGAACAAGCAAAATACTCCTGGTGCAAAAGACGATATAAAACGGTTTTCAATTCTGTACACAACACTTCAGTGGCTGTGGGTGTGGTTTCAGCTGGATTATCTGCCACTGGTTTAGCTCTGCTTGCTACAGGAGTGGGAAGCGTCATAGGAATTGCTATTGAAGGAGTTGGCGCTGTCACAGGTCTGGCATGCTTTGGTTTGGAGGCCCTTAACAAAAGATTTCATACGAAGTTACAGAAGCATGAAGCATTGAGTACACTCGCTGGTGCTAAGCTGAGCAGTATGAAACTTATTATCAGTAAGGCTTTAGACGATAATAGAATTGATGATCACAAATTTAAGAGAGTGCAGGATGATTTGGCCAATTACAAACAACAGAAGTCTGAAATTCAGAATAAGATGCGTAGTCAACCCGTGAATGTTGAAGAACTAAAGAAATCTTTTTTATAGGAAGGGAAAAAGATAAGTGTAGAAGAAACTATGAAAAGGGTTCAAGGACTTATAAGCAATTAACGATAGGTTTTGTTAATCCATTATTTTTGTCATACTCTTCGCAAAGAGATGTCATGACTTTCACGCCTGCCCATTTGACGCCATCCGCCCCACCACCAGCGTATTACTGAGAAAAAAAGTTTTTATGTTGTCCTTATAACTTGGGAAATCTGTCTGAGTAAGTAGTTGACTTGGGTCAAGAACTTATGAGAACTTATGTTAAGACACTTGTAAGAACTTGTTTTAAGTCACTTATTAGATTTTGTGACAACTAACTTATAAGAACATGTGAAGATAACTTTGAAGTTAGTTGGCTGTTGTAGGTAACATGGATATTTGTTATCAAGTATCTGTAGGTATCTTTGAAAATTTGTTAACAAGTGCATGTAGGTAAACTTTGAAATTTTTTTATCAAGTGCATGTAGGTAATTGATAACAATGTTATTGTTGTTTTTATTGTGTGCGAGTTGTGTATGGTCATTTTACAAAATACCCTTGTTGGGTATATATGACCAGGATTACCCTTTATCTTATCTCTTACACCCACACGTGCATGCACACACGCATGAACACACACACATGCATGGGCACACACGTATGTACACATGTACGCACACACACGCATGCATACACAAATCTTTATTCAGCATGCTTGATTATTGTATACCGTGATGTCATCACACTGCACTGCGGTCCCAGCGTGCAACACCCACGTGGCGACACAGCCCCGCGTTTCTCTAAGAACGCGGAAATACCGTGATGTCATCACTGTAATGAGGTCCAAGAGCGGCGACACCATAGAGCGTGTGTGTATATATATATATATATATATATATATATATATATATATATATATATATATATATATATATATATATATATATATATATATATATATATATACACACGCTCTATGGGCGACACAGCCAGGCCCGCGCTTGTTCCTCTAAAAACGCGGAAATACCGTGATGTCATCACTGCACTGCGGTCCAAGCGCGGAGACACAGCCAGGCCCGCGCGCGTTCCTCTAAGAACGCGGAAATACCGTGATGCCATTACACTGCACTGTGGTCCCAGCACTGCGGCACGCACGTGGCGACACAGCCCGGCACGCACACAGGCAGGTTGTATGGACGTCAGTTATTCCTAGCAACAGCATTCCAATAAGAACGGGATCACTAAGGACCTGTAAACAAAGACGTTTAACTCTATGTTCTGCCTATCATTTCTTAGTTGTCTACGACACGGAAGTGATAGTAATGACTCTGTTTTTAAGAAGGCTCAAACTTCTGTTACACCCTAAACACTTACATTGTCAGTGTCTTTACCGCACCGTTAGCGGTCCCAGCGCATGACAGCCTTTGCAGCTGGCCACTGGTTTTAAAGTAGCTCAATGTTAGTGCAAGCAAATCACATTAGGCTGCGCTAACTTCGTAATAGGCCTACGGGTTGTTTCGTACGGTACCACTATGAAACTGCACTCAGTCGTGTTTAAACCTAGAACACAATACTGAAGCCGGTCGTACTTGGCACTCGGCGGCTAGCTCAACGATTTGAGTAAGTTTTTCTTTAGTCTCGGCTCACCGAAGGCTAATCTTTTTGTTGTTTCAACATAACGCACCATAGTAATATTCTGCAAGATTTAACACTGATTATGAAGTCCGGAATTTGTGGTATATCCAATGACGAACACAAATAAACACATCCTCCTCGGTCCAATCCATTTTCTGAAATGAGCGGTTGCGTGGCGTAACAAGTTCAGACACGCATGCCACGTAGCATTGCTATTAATAACACTAACGTCACATAGAACGTGTTTGGGCATGTCTAGTAAGGATCGTCTCATGCCTATTTTTTCCTGGTCTTATTACGACTATCGGGAATTTCTGTATCTTGTAATAGTAGGTGGTCCCGATAACAGCTGATAGCTGTTTTAGTAAAGGTAAGGTTATAAACGTTTACCACCAAGGCGTGTAAGAAGTCAATGACAACATTAATTATTTCGGTGTGGTGGGGTATCTGCCTTAATAATCACGGGTTGGCAGCTGATAAAAAATCGTTGATTAATTGATTTCTGGAGTGGAACTAAAATGGCTGGGCGATTAAGTCTTGGTTGGCATGGGCTTGTATAATTACCGAGAGGATCAAATAAAATGATCGATTATTGGAGGGGTGGGGTGGGAGCCCCACATTATTAATCTCTGGCACTACCGGCTATGGGGAGATGCATCTTCATTTTGAAACTCACTGCTGAGAAAAACTGGACACTGTGTCCATGTTCCCTGAATGACTGGCACTCTTTGACGTTGAATTAACACAGATTTCAGAAACACAATTTGCGCCCACGGGCAGCGAAGGGGTTAAACAAAAGGAAATAGGTAATAACACATAAAAGATACTTTAACCCCCGCATTTTAGAGGTGTCACCTGGCGACTAGTACCAGTTTCACCAGATTGATCAACCATGATAATATCAAGGATAGTGCCAGATTAGCTTGGTGCCGTCAGACGCCAAGCTAACCTGGCACTATTCAGTCTTATCATGGTCGATCCACTCCTTCAGTAATGCGTCGAGGTTAAATGGGTTAATGGACCCACCGTGATAAAGAAATGTCCGTTCCGAGGACATAGATTAACAAGTTCGAAGTCAACTTACAAACCAGTTAGGTGTGGGTGTACATTTCACAGATCAAACACTGTGTGCATATTGATAAAACCACAGGCATGGGATGATGGTTGCTTAGACTATCTCCCCTTATTCTTAACATTAGGAACAGATCATCACATGCCTGTGGATAAAACCGCAGAGCAACCCTTGAGCAGCTTGACACACAAAGCTATAAAGGAAGGCCAGATGTGCGGAGCAACAAGCTACGCGGAAGTTCAATGTGTGTTGTACTTAAGTCATGCAAGTGTTTCAGTCTGCTAGTAGTGACACGTTAGCGCCGAGGTCTTTTGACGCGTTCAGGCCGGACACACTGCATCACTGAGGAGACGGGTCGTCCATGATAGTTCAAGGATAGTGCAAAGAATAACTTGGTGCGTACAATCTATTCTGTAACCACCCACGAATAATCATGGTCGATCACTGAGTCTGTCCTTTGAGCTGCTGTACTATAGACTTCAGAGAGAGCTTCCCGCATAATTGTGGCATTCAGTCTTCGCGGTGCTCCATATTTTGTTCTACAAATCATTATGCTTCTGAAAGCTCAACTCATTTAAAGCGCCCCGCATCAACAGCTGCGCAAGTGTCCTATAGCGTTGCGTCGTCAACGCTATACGACACTTTCGCAGCTGTTGATGCGGGGTGCTTTAAATGAGTTAATAATATCATGCTAGCTTATTCTCTTAATATATCACCTTTATTGTCTTTCTGAAATGTATCCTGGTATACGTTAACTCTCCATGATGCTTGAATGAATAACCACACTCCGTGGGCGACTTAATTGTTTGGTGACAGACAATATTCCCATATTGATTTTTCAAATGCAGCTTCTATGTGTCAAACATTACGATAGCGTCAGTAGCACAATGCAGAATTAAAAAGTGTTGTTAGGCGCAATAACAGTTGTCATGGTAATACCATCTGCGAACGCCGTTTTGCTAAATTACACATTAGAACTATCTATTTCTGCTGCTTGTCATTGGCATCTGATACTTTTTTTTTTTTTTTTTTTTTTTTGGTACTAGACTTGAGTAACCACTTCGTCCACATCAGATTATTTTAAGATATATACAAGCAGTTTTAACTTGATTAACCAAGGCAAGGCAAATAATAATAAACCCCTTTGCTGCCATTAATGATCAATTTCGACTGCACACTGACTCTGAGACTGACACTCGCGCGAAGAACGCAGATGTCAACGTGACAAATGTAGGCATAAAGAACATAGGACTGAAAGGAGACATAAATCCGCGTGAGCCCCCGAGACTGTCTCTTGCAGCTGGGTAACGTTCGCCTTGCCCCCGGCAGTTAAGGGGTTAAAAGCACAGTGCACCAACTTCCCCATGTAGAGCATCAGCTGCAGGAGGGGTCTGTAGTGTGGGATAAAGGCGGACCCGTCGCACTCCTCCCGGGTGAGAGTCCGAAATAGCTCAGCGGTTAAGCGTCGGAGCAGGAGAGCGAAGAGAATCAACGGGTCGTGGGTTCGAATCCCGTCCCGGCCCCGGTAGCTGGACTCGCAATCCAGGGGGAAAAGACGGGCTTGTTATGAACATGTCCGTTGAAAGGTCCTGGCCGTAAATCAAAGTGGCACAGTTGGAGTGCGCCTGAGTTGATCAGTGTTCAGGTCGTACTCCATAGGCAATATATTTCCCTGTCCCCCATAACCCGCCCGTCAGGGCCGTCCATTATCACTTCGGTGCCGTGGACGTTAAACCCGAAATAACCCTCCCGTGTTAACCCCTTGACTACCGAGAAAAAGTGATCACAATCCAACTGCGCAAGAGACATAGATCCACATGGCCCCCGCAGTTGCGGGGGCTCATGAGGATCTATGTCTCTTGCTGAGTCCAATTTATATCCATGCTCTTTGGACGGTTGTGGATTTTGGTCGTTGCATGAACACAGATTTCAGCAATACAATACAGTGGAAGGGAAGGCCGGGTTGAATACCGGGAGTGAAGTGCCTGCTGGTAGCTGGAGATCTGCTTAGAATTTATTGCTTGGGCTGCTTGTGAAAGATGCCGGGCTAAGTCAGACACTGCCTTTGCCTATCAGTGGCCGTGATACGATACGACTCTTACATTTGATACGATACGATAAGACTCCCCCCCCCCCCCCCCCCCCCCGAGATACGATGAGACTCCCCCCGAGATACGATGAGACTCCCCCCGAGATACGATGAGACTCCCCACGCCGATGCAGTGATCGGGGATAAAAGATTCACTGACACCAACCTTGTTATGTAAGTATAAGTGCGCGGGCCAAGTCATAGGCGTTGGATGAATTAATCGATCACCTCCATAACACGGTGGTGTGCTATTTGGCTTAACTCATTCAGCCCCGACACACCACAGCAAGACACTGATCGAGCATGATTGTTCAATGCGCCAAGCTATTCTGGCACCACCCTGGAACAATCATGCTCGATCTGTCTCTAGAATTGTAATACAGTCCTTCAGAGGGCAACTTCAACATTTGGGGATTTCGGTCTTGGGGTAGAATGTGTTAAGTACTACCCATGTCTCTTTGAGTTGATCGCTTACGCAGCTCATCCTATGTGGGCCAAATCAGAATGAGGTCGGGTTGAAGTACCTTTTGCTTTTAGAAGATGTCAGAGGTCAGCAGCGGTGCCGGTCGCGCATTGTCCAGTGGGCTAGGCTAATTATATGTGTTTGCGCTGACAATTTTGTCCATGCAGGATATAGTAAACTCTTATTGAGCACTAAGGCGCACCAGCTACTGGCACACGAATGCAACCACCATAAATTAACCCATTTCATCCTGAGGCTGAATTTGTAAAATTTCGGTATTGTCCTGTGAAGGCTCCATTACAGATTAGGAGATAGATCCAGCATTTTAGTTCAAGTGTGGTGCCAGAAAAAGCCGGCTTGGCGCCTCAGGCGCCACCCCTTGAACCGTATGGCATAGTCAAATTTATTTCAAGCAATCGTGTAGCAATATGAAGAGGGTTAAAGTAGGCCTGAGCTGAACAAGCAAATGTAAAAACTTTTGGCAGATCAATATCAACAGTTTTCAAAAGACTCGATAAGCCATTCATGACAGGATAGGGACAGAGTAAAACTGCTTACATGTTGTACCAGAGACAACACAATACTGTATCGGAGTTGGCCACGCAAGGCGGCCCTCACACCTTGTTATTCCGCATCAGTGAAAACTTCCTTGATTGCTGCCCGTGATAAATTACATCTCATGGCAAGAGACCAGGCAAGGGCCGGGCTCGCCGCAGGGTCACCCCACAGGGTGGGTTTTTCCTCTCTATTCTGGGGCATGTGTTTCTGTCTACCCTTTGTCCATTCACCTGTATTTGCCTTTTTAACACTCTCCCTACTGTCTGCACTGCCTGTAGCTCTTGATATTGGATGTGTGTTGCTAAATGGTCTTAGCTTTATTTAGGCCCCATGTGTTAGGTTTATTTAATGTATTTGACCGGCTGGCGACATACATTCAATGTTCTGTTTAGTTTTTTTTTTTCACAAGCAGTGCAGGCACGTCCTGAGAAAGCCTTGTTGCTGTCGGGACGTTAAGCAATGTACAATCAAATCAATCAAATCCTTTCAGTCGCATGACTGATCAATGATCGTGGAGTCTCAGGGGCGGTTATGGGGGCAGGGGGAGTCAGTCCAACAATTGCTTAACCCTTATCATTCGGAATACACCAGTGTGTGAAATAAGCCGGTTTGACTAAAATAGTTCAAGGGTAGAGCCAGAATAGCTTGGCGGCGCCTCTAGGCGCCAAGCCGAGGCTAGTCTGGCACCACCCGTGACTGAACTAAAGCCATTGGCCGAGTCTATATCCTTATCTGTAAGTACTATAATGTAGCGGCCTGCACTATGGCAGTGTACAAATTTGAAGCTTTTAGCCTCAGTATGATATGGGTTAAAATGCTATATCACTGAGTCACTTTTTTTTTTTTTTTTTTTTTACTTCGGACACCCCGCCCCCCTCTTCCTCCTCCGCTTCGATAATTTTGCGGGTGGTGAGCAGGTGCAAGAGGTTTTGACACACACTTACCGCCCCACCCCCACCCAACCCCACATACACACACACAGAGGTGTAACTGATCCGCCCCTGTGTTTGCCTGCCCATTTTCACCGCCAGATTGTCTAAGGGTGTAACTGATCCGCCCCTGTGTTTGCCTGCCCGCGCTCACCGCCAGATTGTAAGTCAAGCGACACAGTTATGCTGCATTGCGTGAAGCATGGATACTACATCAGTGGCGTGAAGTGCTGTGCTGTGTTAGCTTTTTCAGCGGCGGGAAATGTAATGGCCTTACAGTTAATAAGTTAAATCTAAGTGCGCACGTTTGATTTTTAAAAAGCTGTATAAATTATGATAAATGTGTGCTGGTCTGTGATTCGGACCTTACGACCCGAGGTTGTAAGGTCCAAAATCACAGACCAGCGCACAAATTTAACCTCAAACTGGCGGAACAGTTGGTCAAATGAAGAAGAGGTCACGCATGCGCACTGGTTCACTTTTGGGAACGCGGTCGTACGGTACACACCATCTGCTACTCGAGATCCTAATCTTTTTGTGGGTTTCCTTTGATCATTGATGGGATTTGCCTCAGATTTTCTGGTGATACACAGAGGTAGGATACAACCCTTTCTTTTCTTTCAGGATATTACTCTTAACTCCGGAGACAGGGTTTCAAGAACTGTTTTCAGTTTACGCTTCTCAGTCGGTCTAGGTTTCCGGCGGCATAGTTATTGCGGACCCTGCCGCAGGAACTAGTAAAACAAAACTGACTCTAGTAAAGAGAGCATTACTGACAGTCATTATGGCTTGCAGGAAAGATATCAAAAGCAGACTTTCGCGGTTAGAACAGGGGCCGTATGCTGGTGTCGAAGTTAGTGGATTTATCCCAGGATAAAGCCTATCCTCGATCTAATTTAGCTCTAGGGTTAAAAAGTTCGTATGCACGAGTCCGAGTTAGGCCTATCCTGGCGCTAAAGTCGGGGGTCAAACTATCCGGCCAATTTGGTGCTGATAAGTTTGCTAACCCTAGGGTTAGCGGCTGGAACCAAGATGGCGGCGATTATAATTCGGACTGATGTACCAGACGATTCCTTCGGAGAAACCGCATCTTCCGTGACCGCAACAACTCTTTTGACGTGTTTGAAGATGACAAAATTTTCAAGAAGTTTCGCTTTCACCGCGAGGAGATTCTTGCTATCACCGACAGCATAGCAGACGACGTTGAACTTTTGAATCGACGCGGGGCTCTCACCCCGCTCTTAACAGGTCCTAGTTTCGTTACCCTTTTACGCAAGTGGGGCCTTTCAAGACATGGTGGGTGAACTAATCGGCATTGACCAGTCGAACGTGTGCCGCACTTTCAACAAGAAGCTGAGGAGTCAAAGATGCCCCTTCAACAAAAAGCTGAGGAGTCAAAGCACAAATTTTTTCAGCGTCACGGAACCCCACTGAAATGTGTTTAGGTGTATGGGGCAAAACGCGAACTAAGAGTTGGTTAGAGTAGCGTCCCCTACCTTAGGCCTTATGGAGTCTAAAGTAACAGATTTGCGAACGTACGCCTCTAAACTATTGCCTGAAGCTAAATTGCGATATTTCCGAAAGTTAATAGACGTTGATGGAGTTGACCCTTACGATATTCCAAAGTCTTCATGGTCAAATTCGGTCGAAGATTTGCCTGCTGTAGATTATGCAGCCATTGTAAATTACTTCGTGTTGGGCTGTTCTGCTTACACTTGTGAAGATTTCAAAGCGTACAAGAGTCTTCAGGCTTACAAGTTATTTGTGTCAGGTTGGGTCAGGGACATACACACCTTCAAACCAGATGGATGTGCAAATGTTATTGTAACGGCAAAGGTCAGTATTATTTCAATAACTATTAACTATAAAAATTATCATGCTTGACTTACTCTTTATAAAACTAAGTCTAGACCAGTGTCGTGACATAGTGTCAAAGTAGGCTACACGACCAGCCCCGTAATTTTTTTTGTTTTATTGAGGCCAAATTTGTCATTGTTTTTGTACAGATCATCTAGTGCATTTTATTTTGGTTTTCTTAAAGAAAGGATACATTTAGGCCTACCTACCACCATCCACTATTAAGGTAGACATAGCAAAGAGGAATGGCCTTAGTCGGCTGACTACATTATTTAGATTATTTACTCTTGTATCACATTTTTATTAAAACGTGTATAAAATATTATTTATTTATTGGTATTGTATATTTAATTCCCCACCTAGAGACTAGTTCAGTTTGTTCATATTTGGAAATTATGCAGGATTGATCACTGCTGTATGAAAAAATAGGTATAACGTACTATAAATATAATTCTTTTTATCTGAGGCGACCCCAGGTGAGTGCATTGCTATCCTAGAATTTGACTAAGTAAGCTGATAATTAATGCAGAGACCCCCCCCCCCCCCCCAAATACTTTTAGGCTTAGCCACCTAGGCACCTACACTATTTAAATATTCCAATAATTAGGTCTAATATTTTTATTTTAATGCGCTTGCAGGTTATGCATTCACAGAGTCTGAATGACAAGCCACTTGTTCCTTGGCTAATATGCACAGCAGACGGAGCAATCATTACTGCCCACTGCACCTGTATGGCCGGAGTTGGTGAGACCTGCACACATGCTGCAGCACTGTCATTTGCCTTGGATGCCCATTCTAGGGTAAAAGAAAATGCAACCTGCACAGGCGTAAAAGCTTATTGGAAAATACCAGGAAACGTAACTGGAGTTCTGCCTAAACCTGCTTATCAAATAGATTTTACTTCTGCTGACCAGAGAAAGAAGAAACTTGATAAACTTATTGATAATGTTTCAGAAGATGCCACACCCCAAAAGGGCATAAAGCCATTGGACTGTGATGCAGAACCAACCCAAGAGGAGATGACAGATTTTTTTTCTAAGCTGAAACAGAGCAATAGGAATAGTAATCTACTCAAAGTAACTCCACAATACTGTAATGATTATAAGGTGGCAGTCCCATGTACAGAATCTGATGAACTGAACTGCAGTCCATCACTTTCTTTGCCAGCTGACCTGAGAGATTTGAAACAGGATGACTTAGTGGGGAAATCTTTAAAATGCCTGCAAGAGACTTGTCGCACTATTGAGATTAAAGTACAACAGTTTGAGACTGAGCTTATTGAACAATCCACACAAGGACAATCTCAAAGTAAGAATTGGTTTTCTGTTAGAGCAGGACGAATTACAGCTTCCAATTTATATGCTGTATGTCACACAAGTATTGACAAACCTGCCCCATCTCTTGTAAAAAAGATCTGTTACCCAGATAAAGTCCTCTTTACCTCTGCTCAGACAAAATGGGGTAAAGAAAAAGAAAGTCAGGCAAAAGAGATGTATCGCACTGTTTGTGAGAAAGAGCATGATAACTTTGTCATTAGAGCATGTGGAATATTTGTTCCAACAGAGTACCCATTTATGGGTGCGACACCAGACGCCATGGTAAATTGTGCATGCCATGGGAGTGGTTGTCTGGAAATTAAATGTCCTTATAAACACAGAAAGCAGACAATAAAAGAGGCTATATCTTCCGACGCTGCATTTTGCTTAGCTATTGTTAGTGGCTCCATTGCATTGCGGGAGGATCACCCATACTACTCTCAGGTCCAAGCGCAGATCTTCCTCACAAAGTCAGCATATTGTGACTTTGCCGTGTGGACCACAGCTGACCTGGCCATTGTGAGGGTTTTCCCAAACCAGATATTTTGGGATGATTGTGTGTTACAGGCAACAGCTTTGTTTAAAATGGCGATTCTACCAGAGCTAGTTGGTAAATGGCTGGTTCATGACCCTTCAGTTAATCAGAACAAAAGTGCTGAGACACAAGAAGGGAAAGAATCAGATGCAGGTGCAGAGGGAGTCATTTTCTGTGTTTGTCGGAAGCAAGAATATGGGAAAATGATTGCCTGTGACAACAAAGGATGCAAGATTGAGTGGTTTCATTTTGGCTGTGTAGGACTTAAAAGGAAACCAAAGGGTGTGTGGATCTGTCCACCGTGCGGAGGTCAGAGCACACATGGATTTTAGTATCACACCTGCCCCCATCTTACGCCAGCCTCCTGTAATTTATTTCTGTGCCAAATTGTTAAGTGTAATTACAATAAACATTTACATTCATCACATTCTGTAAATTAACACTACAAAACCAAACAAAAAAGTTTTCACAACAATTTCAATTCAATTCAATTCAATTGGTTTATTAAAAGTCTACACACAATCATCGTCCCATTCTCACATATTTTCACATGATACTTTTAATAATTAAAGAAATGAAATAAAAAGGAAAGAATTACAACTCTAATAATAACATTCATTATATAGCAGTACAATATGCCATATGGTAAATCATTGTCTTTGGTCAATAAACGAAAACAAATGCACCAGCAAAATTACAATATTTTGCAGTATTTGTCAATATCATCACTATTTCCTCATCAATTGATTCTTTTCAATATAACATCTATTTACATAGGGCTACATTACATTTTTATTTTGTTATCGTTAAATATTTTTTAAATGGCATCACATTTAGAGAATATTACTAAATAGATATATTTTATACAAAGTACAAGTAGGCCTACATTGTACATTCTTGAAAGATTTAGTTTTCAGTAATTTCACAGTAATCTGTACATTAAGCTTGATATGTCCACTGTAGGCCACTACAGTAATTGAAGCTTATTTTCCAACTGTATGTGTAAACATTTTATCACTCACTAAAGGTTTCATAACCATTTAATAGAGACAGATTGCTTAACTCATTCTACCCCAAGACCGAAATCCCCCAAACTTTGAAGTCGTCCTCTGAAGACTGCGTTGCAGTGCAGGACACAGATCGACCATGATAGTTCAAGTGTGATGCCAGAATAGCTTGGCGCCCTTAGGTGCCAAGCTATTCTGGCATCACCCTTGAACTATCATGGTCGATCTTCATTTTGCTGCGGTGTTTTCTGGGGTAGAATGAGTTAAAGCAACTATCAATACATAACAGCCATTCATTGTGATAAGACATATACATTACTTAGTTTTAGACAATGGTTATAATCAATTATCACTCTTTTATTTTATAGTCTATTAAATTTTTTTCGCCATAACAACATTAATTGCTGCCTTGTAACTTTTTTTTTTAACATGAAGCAATTTGCAATGCTGACTTCATTATTAGTCTTTGCATCAATCACACAGTGGCTCAAAGGTCGCTAAGTAACAGGCTGATTGTTAAATAATACCATTGCAGAGGTTGACAACTGCACAACCAACAGTGACAATCTTGTCTAATGTGGTAACCTCTTCACCTTCTCGATGAAAAAGCAGGTCTATTGGAATAGTGGTGTTCAAAATTGTAAATTTGTTTCTCAGAAGACCTATGATGCGTTCTACATGAATGCGCAGATGTGCCAGTTTTCTTGTTGACTCTATTTCTGCAGATGTCAGCTGACTTTTACCCTTAGTGAACGCTGGAATTTTAACCTCGGCTCCCTGCATTGCCACTAGTTCATGAATATCAAATCCTCTGTCTGCCAAAACAAGATCATTAGGTAGTAAATTATTTAAGTATCCACTGCAATCAGTAATTTTTTTGTCAGTTGTCCTCCCACCCCAACCCTTGGATATAAATGAAATATGGCCCTGTGGTGTTATGGATATGAGATATTTAATGGTATTGTTGTGTTTGTAGTGTGACCAAGTCATAGCGCTGGTGTCAGAACAGGAAGGCCTTTCAATGAATATTTCAAAACAGTCTATAATTGAAACAACACGTTTCCATGGATAGACTAGAAATTGTTCAGGCAGACTTGCTCTAATGCACTGTCGCTCAGGCCAAAACACCATTGGTTTCATTCGATAATAAAGAATGTTTAGTGTTTCATTGAACACTTTGTAGGCAGTTGTTCTCGATACGCAAAACATGTATGCTAGGTGCGGAAGTGGAGTATTTAATCTTAAATGGATCATTGTCAACATAAATGATTGAAACGAAGACAGAGCACGACGCTTGTTTGATGGCAAATGACTGCAGACAAATGTAAATAAAGTAGACAAGAGAGCGAAATCTGTAAGACCTGTGAAATAACGGACAGTATCATCCTGGTCTCTGAGTGATTCTTGGTTCATTTCTTTCTTTGACAGCTGTTCTTTTAGATCACAGTTTTCTTTAATTACTTTGCTAAGTTCCTCTCTGAGCAGGTTTTCTTCTTGTTGTGTCAGCGTGCTCAGTGCAACAACCTCAGTCTGGCAATAGCTACCTCCATCTTCACCCTGTTCAGGAGGTGGTGTCCCAGCTGCTGCACTGTCGGTCTCATCATTCATGTCATTTGGCTCACTTATCTCCTCACCTCTAGACGCCTGCTCAGCAGCTTTCTTTGTTCTGCGACTGCACAGTCTATTATAACTGAAACAAAGGACATGAAAATATAGCAATAAAACTTGTCATCTCTGGAATTTTTGACTAAACTACTAAACGCCATACACTTATAAGACAGCACCAAAAAAACTTACCAGTTTAATTGGACTTAGCTGCAAATATGAACTTGCATTTGAAGTTAAGGCATCAAAATAGAGGACCTGCATCACTTTCAATATGCTGGACCACTGTGTGGTCTTCAATGCCTTCACAGTACACTTCCTAACAATCAATATTGATCAGGATGTCTTTTTTAAGCCTTCCATAAATGAACAGTATACTTAATATTTTTTAAAAATATAAACTAATCTTAAACACAACTGAGACTGCTAAGTATCTTGAAGCTAAAATCATAAACACAACAAATAAATATTAAAGATACCTTTACTTATTATTTGTCTTGATTGAAAGTTGTATTGTTTAATAATTAAAAGTATCTTTAATATTTCTTTGTTGTGTTTATGATTTAAGCTTCAAGATAGTTTGCAGTCTCAGTTGTGTTTAAGATTTTTTTTCTCAATGCTTGCATCACTGCACTGTTTAGTGCTTTGTTCTTAAATGTCGTTTGCTTTCATCTTATTCAATAAACTCATATAATTTTTGTCATTTTTGGTCTTGTTCTTTTTTTTCTGTTTTGTTTTATATTAGTTTCTATTTCCACAAGTATGCCTAAATTTGCTACTATATTCTTATCTCTGGTTCTTCCTCAAACCTCTCACACAATCAGCTCTTCCTGTGGCTCTTATTGATGCTAAGACATGCTTTGATACATCTGCCTTGTATTGTTTAATAAATAATATCTTTACCATTAACATTATTTTTTTAATATCTTTAATAATATATCTTTAATCGTTTGCCTAGTATCTTTAATATTATTTTCTTTGCTGTGTTTATTATTTTATAATATAGTTTTTCACAGTGAAGACATTACAAATGAGTAAAGAATAGTACCGAGCAGCACTGAAACCCTTGCACAGGGAGTGTCCTAATTTAAGTGTAGGTTTCCAACTGGGACTGTTGACATCTCCAACGTATGCCTTGACACCTGAAATAATATCAATAATAATCAATCATCTTGCTTTAACACTAATGTTCATCATAACAAATTTGTTAATTTATACAATAATCACCGTGTTCTGATTATTATTACAAAAGATGAGTCCATAATAATGGGAGAAACACAAACAAAACCTGGAACCGACACATGACTCCTTGCTTTAGTCAGTGGAATGAATCACTACATATTATTTTACTGGGAATTTAACAATCGAAGTAACTATGCCAAATTTAAAATAACAATCAGTTCTAATGTATTGAATTACAATAAATGAAAGCCAGTCAGCAAGCCTATCTGATGATTGAAATGTAGGTTTACACACTGACTGAGCAGCCTACTGCTGACTAGCTGTAGTCAGTAGGCGTGTACCTAAGTCCTAAGCAGTATGTACAGTACTGTCACAGTGTCAGTAGTCACACAAACTCAATCCAGTTATCCACAATTATCAAGGCCTGAATATTATGACTTAAATTCAAAGACTTAAATGTATTCTGATCTAAGTACAATTTTATCTGATGACTTACCGTTCACAAAATGATCGGAACAAACGTGTTTTCTGCCCTTGGACTCGAAAGTTACTGTCTTCAGTTGCAGTTGTGCTATCCACTCTCTTCGTCGTCTTGTCGTCAATTCTTTCATTGATTCTCCCTTTTTATTTATCACATTGGGAATAGAGTAGAACCGACGATCTGGCTCCCGATCCGATCTGTTGTGACACAACTTTACACAACACTTTTGAACCATTTTATTTGCGCCCAAATGCTAGTCGATCTCTTCTCAAAACCAACACGGAAGTGACGGAAAGGAAACAAAGAAGGCCTACAGTAGGAAAAGACAACTCGTCCCTGCACAACGCGTGTTGCCCCATTGACGGCACCCAAATCCCCATCCAGACGCCCTCAGAGTATGCACGAACACGTGAACAGGAAGAATTACCACTCGATCAACGTTCAAGTAAGTACAATTGTCATAGAAGTTATGCAATATTACTGATTACAAGTTGACATTATCTGAATATGAAGGCAACTGAATCAGTCACAGTTGTGTCTGTGTACCTGGGATCCTTTTGTCTCAAATTATCAAACTGCCGTGAGATGGCCTTAGTTGCCTGCTCGGCGTTAAACCCAAATTATCACAGTTGTTTACATAATAACTCATGCCTATTGTCAGTTACATGTATGCAAACTCATCAAGTATCAAGTAATCTTAACTCATGGGATGAAATATATGGCACAGTATTACTATCAGTTTGGATTGCATTAGAAAGAATGTGTGAAAGAAGTGTAACCTCAAACGACCAGTCAGTGTGTATGGGTGGTGTGTATAGTGTCACACTTACTTACGCCTGTCACCCCTACCCGGGTATAGGCCGTCGACGAGAGACCTCCAGCAACTCCTGTCCTGTGCTTCTCCTTCGATTCTACTCCAGGTGGTTCCCAGTCTCTTGATGTCTGCTTGGAGGTCTCGACGCCAGGAGTTTCTCGGCCTACCTCTTTTCCTCTTTCCCTGGGGGTTCCATGACAATGCCTGCCTAGTGATACTGGAAGCTGGCTTTCTCAGACTGTGACCGATCCATCCCCATCTTCTTCGCCCAATTTCATTCTCTGCTGTTATCTGCTCTGTTCTCTCCCAGAGTCTGACGTTGCTGATCTTCTCTGGCCAGTGGATTTTCAAAATTCTTCTAAGGCAACTGTTCATGAAGGTCTGTACTCTGTTGACTGTGGTTTTTGTCAATCTCCATGTCTCTGCTCCATATAGGAGAACTGCTTTTACATTGGAGTTGAAAATCCGGACTTTGGTGTGTTGTGACAGCTCTCTGGAACTCCACACTTTTTTCAACTGGAGAAAGGCTGCTCTGGCTTTACCGATTCGTGCTCTGACATCTGCATCAGTGCCGCCTTTTTTGTCTATGATGCTCCCGAGATAGGTGAAGGACTCCACCTCCTCCAACGGGGTGCCAGCAAGCAAGACTGGTTCTTCCCTGGTTGCGTTCAGCCTCATTGTCTTTGTTTTCTGTTTGTGAATGGTGAGGCCCACTTGGGACGAGATGTCAGCAAGCCTCGTGGTCTTGTCCTGCATTTGTTGATGAGTGTGGGACAGTAATGCCAAGTCGTCTGCAAAATCGAGGTCGTCAAGCTGTGTCCACAGTGTCCACTGTATTCCACCTCGTCTGTGCTCTGTGGTCATCTTCATGACCCAGTCTATGGCCAGTAGGAAGAGGAACGGAGACAGCAGACACCCCTGCCTGACACCAGTTCTGACCTGGAGCTCTCTGGTGAACTGCCCTTCGTGGATCACGCGACATGTCATGCCATCATAGCTGCTCTTGATCAGGCGGACGAGCTTTGTGGGTACACCGTAGTGTCGTAGGAGTTTCCACAGAGTCTCTCGGTCCACGCTGTCAAATGCTTTCTCATAATCCACAAAGTTGACATACAGCGGGGAGCTCCACTCCAGAGACTGTTCCACGATGATGCGGAGAGTGGCGATCTGATCTGTACATGATCGGTTCTTCCTGAATCCTGCTTGCTGGTCTCTCAGCTGGGGGTCAACGGAGCTCTTCATTCTCTCTAGGATGATCCTGTTGAAGACCTTTCCTGGTACTGACAGCAAGGTGATTCCTCTGTAGTTGGAACACTTGCTGAGGTCGCCTTTCTTGGGAAGCTTGATTAGGTACCCCTCCTTCCAGTCAGCTGGCATCACCTCCTCTTCCCAGATCTTTCCAAACAGTGGGTACAGCATCTCAACTGTTGTCTCTAGGTCTGCTTTCAGAGACTCCGCTGGGATGCCATCTGGCCCTGCTGCTTTGCCATTCTTCAAAAATGCCACTGCTTTTCTGATCTCTTCCCGGCTGGGTCTGTCACAGCTGATGGGTAGGTCGGTCTCTGCCGGCTGGATGTCGGGGGGGTCGGGTGGGCTAGGTCTGTCCAGTAACTCTTCAAAATACTCGGCCCATCTGTCGAGTTGGTCTGCTCTGTCTGCAATAGGCTTGCCTTCTTTGTCTTTTACTGGTCTTTCTGTATGGCCATACTTACCCGACAATCTTCTGGTAATGTCGTAGAGCTGTTTCATGTTGCCGCTGCCTGCTGCCTTTTCTGCCTCTGCTGCCAGGCTGTCTGTGTAGGCCCTCTTGTCTGCCCTGATACTCCTCTTCACCTCGCGGTTGGCTTCCGAGTATTCCCCCTGTGCCCTTACTTTGGCTGCTCTCGTGCGACTGTTGTTGACCGCTGCTTTCTTCTGCTTCCTCGCTTCTATCTTCTTCAAGGTCTGTGCCGACAGCCAGTCCTTGTGGTGGTGTTTCCTGAACCCTACAGTGTCTTTGCAGGTTGAGTTCAGCGCCTCTCTAACTGCCTTCCACTGCTGCTCTGTGGTGACCGCCTCCTCTTCATTTACTAGCTCCTGTAGCGCTTGAAACCGGTTGGACAGCACCAGTTTGAACTCTTCTCTAACTCCAGTTTCTCTCAGGAGGCCTACATTATAGCGCTGTCTTCTTGTTGTCTCTGTGCGGCTTTTCTTTAGCTTGAGCTTCATTCTTAAGGTAAGCAGATGGTGGTCTGAGGCGACATCTGCTCCCCTCCTCACTCGAACATCTTGAAGGGATCTTCTAAATTTCTTGCTAATGCAGATATGGTCTATTTGGTTCTCTGTTGTATGGTCAGGTGAGACCCAAGTTGCTTTGTGTATTCTTCTGTGTGGGAAGATGCTGCCTCCAATGACAAGTCGGTTTAGAGCACAAAAGTCTACAAACCTCTCCCCGTTCTCACTCATCTCCGAGCCTAGTCCCTGTCTCCCCATCACCTCTTCGTATCCGGTGTTGTCCTCCCCTATTTTGGCATTAAAATCGCCCATGACGATGGTGATGTCTCGCTCCGCACATTTGTCCACGGCACTCTGGAGTCGGTCGTAGAACTCTTGTTTCTCTTCCTCGTCACTGTCATTGGTGGGCGCATAACACTGGATGACGTTCAGCTTGAGCTTTTTCTTGGTTCTAAAGGCTGCTGTTATAATTCTTGGCCCAAGAGGTTCCCAGCCCATCAGCGCTCTCTGTGCCACTGGTGACAGCATGAGTGCTACTCCTTCTGTATGGGGGGCATTCTCCTCTTCATGACCTGAATACAGAACCATCTCCCCACTTAACAGCCTTTTCTGGCCAGACTGCGTCCATCTGGCTTCACTGATGCCTAGCAGGGAAAGGTTGTACTTTTGCATTTCCGCTGCTATCTGGGCGGCCTTGCCGCTCTGGTACATGGTCTTGACGTTCCATGTGCCCATGGTTGTATCCCTGGATAGAGAGAGGCGGCTCGGTCCTGTGGCTTCCGAAGACTTCCGGCTTTCACCACAGGACGTCATAAGTCTTCTAGTAGAAAAACCTTCCTCCTCCAGGAAAGGAATTACTGTTAGTCTTTTCGTCGGCGTTTTTGTAGCTATTTCCTTTTTTGCAGGGTGGGGAAGCTACCCCCACGCCCAACCCCCTTACAAGGAGGACCAGGGGTTTTCTGTCGGGGTCACCTTCCCTTAGACCATGTTGGTTCACGGCACCTTATTTCATTCGGTGCACCCCTCTCACGAGGGACCCCCTATCCACCACCCAGGGGACGCGCCTCAACGCCGTATGGTCCCAGCGCGAGGATAGTGTCACAGCCACTAATATATATTTCACTTAAGACTCCTCAAGTGCATGCAGCGACTAGTACTGTTAATGTTTGGCTATATGCACAAGGCGGTGAAACTTATCTTTTGTTTTAATATCCTAAACCTGACTAGGCTTGTCTTGACAAACACAAAATGCTTAATAAAATTCTTTTGTTTTTTTTTTCAGGTGGTCTGTGATGCTGATTTGATGTTCTTCAATGGTGTGGCACAGTGGCCTAACACTAACAGTGTTCATGAAGCGCACATTCTGAGGGAGTCACGTCTTTTCCAAGACTTTGATGGTTGGTTGCTTGGTTGTACATAGCTTAATGAAGGCGACACATTGGGACTTTCTTTTATAGTGTACTACTCCGATTAATTTTTTTCTGATAGTTTTTTCTGTTTTAGGCTGCAAAATATGTCCCTATAGTACACTGACCTTGGTTCCCCAACAGCCACCAAAGATTTCCTAAAGTGTGCCTAAGATGTGACCAACAACAACAACAACACACAGAACATTGTGTACATAAGACATAAATTTACCAAGTAAAATTTCGTCCCGAACCACCGAAAGCATGCAAAGTGATCACGGTGTGTGTAATGCTGCATAACCAAGCCAGATATATGAATCTTGAAGTTCCCTCCAATTCAGAATCTGATGATGAGAGTGAAGATGATGATGATGCAGACAACGGCAACTCAGAGTCATATGACTGATGATGATCGACCTGGAAACTACCACCTCTCTGAGCGTGTGTGGACAGATGCAGGGAAAGCTACCAGGCAAAGATATGTACGCGACTTTTTTCCACCACACAGATGAGTAAGTATACAAATCCCACCTCCCAGTATAGTGAAATGAAAAGAGATTATTATTTCTAATGTCTTGCTGCTACAGTATTAACAGCTTTGTGTGTGACCTTTGGTCCTGGTGCTGAACAGGGAGTAAACATAACTGAAATTTACATCAGAAAAATTCAGACCCCCTTTGAATTGATCTTCAATTCAAACTGAGTCTAAAACTTTCTGATGAACTGACCTGACATTATATAGTAAAGAAATAATAATCTCTTTGAAGTCAGATTCTCATTCCTAACAACATGGTATACTAGCACTCCATACTTTATCTCATTTTCTGAAGGGCATGTACACTAGTAACATAGAACACAAAGCAACATGAGAAATAATTTTATTACACTTGAATACAAAAATGAAAAGTGGGGGGAAAAAAGCTGACGGACAAAAGTATGTACATTGAATGATGACAGTTAACAAAAGGTTGAACGATTAACCCTTTAGCTGTCGGTAGCGCTTTTAGTGCAAGAGTTGTGACACAAGTAGCGTTACTGAGAGCAAAAGGGTAAATGACTAAGTCCTGCAAGACTGGCATTTTTAGTTGAAGAAAGATTAATTGTTCTGTGTGTGTTCACTGGCTTGGTTGATCACACCTTGTAAGAAGCTTTGTGCTGATACATAACACTCACAATGCTCGTGGACAGTCCTAGTAGTCGTAACATATTTTTGTGAGAACTGCACATTTTTAGGTTGTCGCACTGCTCAATGTGTCTTCACGAACTTGTAACAATTGTCAAAAGGTTTGTGAGACTCTACATGCTTTGAGTCAACGACAGATTTTACTATGAAGTACACAGATTCTCCAAAGTGGGTCTACTATCTTCTTGATTATCACATTGTCACAAAGCTTGCTACAGCACATGCTCATAATATAAAGTTCTGACTGAGAGATCAAAAGATTTAAATCACTTCACTCTGAACCACCATCTACAACACACCACTTGACACATGCATAGATCACTTATGGAGTCTTCCAGGGAAAAAAGCTACCGTATGTGTCCTGTCATCAAAATGTGCATTGTGCTCATGATCATTCTCTTCACTGTTAGTGTTTGCCTTTGGGGTGCACAAATGAGACAGCATTGTAATACTAATACATTTTGGCAGTGTTATAGTGATGTGTTCGCGAAAAAACACCATCATAGCACTAGTGACTTGCAGAATAACAATGTTTAGTGTTGAACCCCTTTGTGCATGAAGCGACTGCTACAGTCTACGGCAGGTATCTGCATGCACAAGGGGGTTAAATACCATCTGCCACAAGAGCACACAAGCACTATAAAAGTATGATGCTTATAAAAAGAATGTCATTAATGTTCACCATCAAACACCAAAGATTGAAATTGACTAGGAAAGCACAGTTTTTGCACACTGCACTAGCAGTATTTCACCACACCCAATACTTGGTGCACACGTACTTACACTTCCTGCGTTTTCTCAAGCGCTATCTTCAACGTTTTGGTCAATGTCTCATAGTACAAAGTCTTTGCATCCATCATTTTGACTTTCGACTCATTTTTCCGTATTTCACTTTGCAGATAGCAGTTCCATGTCTCTTGATCATCTTCGGCACCAGTATCTGTGACTACATCTCACAAGTTGGTTGCCTGTTGTCGCCTCTTCTTGATATTGCCAAGTTCCTTCCTGATGTTCACAGCTGATGACTTCGTCCTTTGGTGCAGTGTTGTGGCAGCTGGAGGCTCCTTTGGTCGCACAGGAGCAATACAACTACAAGAAGTTGATGTGGTTCCTGAAATATGTTGAACAAATTTGTAAGATGGCACAGAAAATGTACTGTGATGGACACTACTTGTAACATATATATACATTATGCTTACAACATGAAATGATGAGAATTAGCATAATTATGGACAAAAATCACACAGCAGAGTTATGCTGTACTTGAATGGGCATTTTGATGGCTATCAAAATGCTGTAAGATGTACAGTGAGAGCTGAGAAAAGGTGAACCCCGTCTAAATGCAAGAGGCATAGATTCTCATGAGCCCAGTGACTGCAGGGGCTCATGAGGATCTATGCCTCTTGCATTGATTTAGGCCACATTGTGTCCATGTTCTTTGGACAGCTGTGGCTTTTGGTCGTCAGTTAATACATCTTTCAGAAACAAATGCAGTTCACAATTATATTCAACTGAAAAAGCATACCTTGTGGAATGGTGACTGGCAGAGTGATAGTGGTCACAGAAGTCTGCTGGCGCTCTTTCGGCTGTCTATGGGTCACTGAAACATCAATATAACGCATAATAGGGAGTGGTTAGACCCTTTTGACCAAAAATTATCACACGTATAACAGCATTCCCCAATTTCCAGCACAGAGACACCACAAACACAACACGCAGTTCACGAGGGCAAGGCAAGTCTGATGCCACTTGGGCCTAAAAGCCTCCAATGCTGATTCAAATATGCGAGTTTACATCTTTCCCCTCATAACCCTCATGGTACCCCAAATTTACTGACTGGAGGGTGACATTTTGATGCGCGCTCATCCCGAGCAGATGAATTCGAGCAGGTAGTGATGTCGGTATACAGGTACAGTGCGAAGCCCTCGGCTGTTGTAACTAGCAACTTCGCTTTAAAGTTTAAAAGTTATATGACAATTGCTATGCAAAGACATTTAACAGCAAGGAAAAAATACATAGTACTAGCCTTTGGGCGTGGTAATGGAGATGATGGCACTGTTCTGTGTGAACAGATCCTCATCAAACTGCATGAACTCTGAGTCTGGCACCATCTCTTGTCCTTGAGTCTCGCATACGGGTAATGGAGCTGAATGAAATAAACAATGTTTATTTAATACCTTGTACATGCAACCACTTGTACAATAAACAGTACCAGTGGCTGCATGGAAAATCGGGTTAAAATAGGTATAACAGGCACACAGTCAAAAGGACTCTGTGTGTGTTCTGTTGAGTCAACTTTGAGCAAAGTGTACATCTAGATCGGATTCAGATAGAATTTGGAATCAGTTTTTTTCTTGGTGATGCAGTCAGTGGCTTGAGGTCATTGGTTGCTGGCACAGTAGCAGGCAATTTCAACTAAGTTTAATTATGTTGCAAAAAAGATGACTTGCAACCTCAAAGATATTGGTCCACACGTAATACGTGCGCTCAAGCATAAAACGGATTAAAACCCGTTTGTGCACACAGCCACCAGTGATTAAACAGTACCAATGGCTGCATATAAACAGAGGTTTAATACGACTGAGAAGTATTGTGCATTGAGTCTTGACACTGTGCATATTCACATATTTACTTTTAAAAGCAAATATTTAAGTATATTACTAATACATGTATATGGTACTGACATAAGCTGTCAAGTCCACGGCTAATGTGTCTGTCATCCACACAGGAAATAATAGTGCTATTCACTGGAAAATAATTATGTAAATATTGTAACAGGCATTTAATTCAAGTTCAACTAGTAAGTAGTATGAAATAAAAGATGTGTCATTATCTACTGCCTCTAAACATGTGCCATGTGTGTGTGTGTGTGTGTGTGTGTGTGGCTGATTATTAGTATGAAGAAAGTATGGAAAAACTTTTAGTCATGGAAGGCTTTATCCGTGCCTGTACTCCTAGTGCCTTTAGCATTGATCGAAAGATGCAAGTCTTCGGCATTGACTGCACAGAAGTAGTATTGTGTAGTAGGTTAGATTTAGATGCAGTTTTTACAAACCCCAGTGAACCTGTAATACCCAGCAAACCAATACTATCTCTTAGTCATATTTGTTTGCATACTGACGATGCAAACTGATGGATGTCTTAAATGTATATGAAAAATGAACATTTTTAGCGTGTATTACATGACGATTATCTGTTTGTCAGGTCAGCGGGCAGTGAAATGTGGCTCAAAACAGGTCTGTTGATGGGTTGCTGGGAACTCTACCTATGTGCAAAGCTGAATGTGCATTACACAGTAAACTGCCATCCCCATTGGAAAAAAATGCCTTTTCATAATTAAGGTCATTAAAAGTGCAGTTTAACATGAGTGAATACAACAATAACATACACACAGTTATACATAACTATTAGGGAGCTTAATCAAATGGCTTACGCGAGGTACAGCATGAGGGTTTTTGACTACAGGAGCCATTCTTCTTTTCAAGCTGAGTGTAAGCTGTCCGTCAGAACGTTCACTGAAAAAAAAAAAGATGTTTCACTATATTAGCAATGAAACGTTATTTTGATTTTAAATACATGGGCCATTTACACGCAGCAATCAAAATAAAAACACACCTTGCATACTATTACTATGCAACCTCGTAATGCATGCTACAGACACAAAGTACCGAAAGAATTTATGGAAGTGCTCTACTGCTTTATAAGTTCACAGTATTCGGCATTTGAGACATAAGTCTGAAAGAGGTCTAAATACAGCAACTAGATACAAAAATTAAAAATGTGAAAACTGAACTCACCTCCATGGATGAGGTTTGACTCTGCCCCGATGATCTGCGGCAGAATCAAATCTTCATATGGTATGGGCGACGGTGGTTTTCCACCGTTTCCTCATCTCCCTCTGGCGGTTTAGGACGTCAGTCCTCATCTTTTGGAACTTTTCCTTCACCTCCGTCCACTAGTCGGAGAAGTTCTTCGTTCTAGCCCGCTTCTCGGTGTTTTCTTCGTTGTACTATTGCAAAAACGTGAGTATCAAAATCCGCGTGCTCGACAGGAAGTTTACACCGGTAGTTACATTTTTGTAGCGGAGCATGCGCAACGCAGGGGGGATTCCTACTCTTAAAATAGATTTCCGAGTTAGCTATTGCGCGCTCTAACTTCGACTTGTGCATTGCGCTCAAGCATCACCGCAGTCCTCGCGATAACTAGTCCGGGTTAAGACGCTAGCTTGGAGTCAAATTATCTTCGACTCCAGCATCCGGCCCCAGGACAGTTGACACTTCACAGGGTGAAGTAGAGTTTGAAAGTGGCGAGCGTGGTGACGCTGCGATGGCGGGGATCAGGGATCCCACTCAGATCGAGCCGGAGGCCGGATCTGTGCCGGAGTGATGCCGGATCTGAAATTTACTGTCACACTGCCAGGGGCAGTTGAAGAATCCCAGGGGGGAAAATTTGTTGCTTGACTTCCTTGTGGGGAAGCTGAAATGAATGCAGGATGCATCGCTGTCAGAACTTCTCAAGAAGTACCCCATTCCTTAGAAGTTGTAAAATAATGGCACTACCCACACTCAATGAATGAAGCTCAGTCAGAGGCAAATTAAATGCGCAAAGAAAAAGGGCGTATCTTATGTGCAATTGCAAATTGCACAAGCTGCGGCTGCAGCGGTGAAAGTATCAGTGAACTTACATGAATTCGCTACGCGGACAGCTAAAGAGTCCAGGAATGTGCATAATAAGCATGTGGTTCAAGCAACCAATGAAAACCTCGGAATTTAGTGTTGGGACCTCTTCGCGCTTCTTGGAAACGCGGCGGAACAGGAAGTTTTTATTCGAACAGAGATATACAGAGAGTTCTCTCTGTATATCTCTGATTCGAACAAGGTACCATTACTACCAAATGCACAATTCGCTGCCGAAAGACATTCAGGGAATTGATATTACTGACAAAAGTTAATAGGTCGGAAGTTCTGGTGAAGATGGAGGGGGGGGGGGGGGGGGGCTATGAGGTCAGTGAGAGAAAATGCCGGGTTCTTCCATTGCTGTTTTAGGAGAAGAAAATCGGGGCTTTCGTCGGCCGTTCCTTTCCCAGAAGGGAGGCGGATAGGGGTACCGAAAGTAAACGAAGCGCCCAGTGTTTCAGCTGCTCCAATACCAGGGGAGATTACAGTGAGAAAGTTCTCTCAGTCATTGAAAGCATCTTTGCACGAAGAGGCAAGTAAATTTCAAGCTGGCTAAATAAGTTTGCATTTAGAGCAGAAGGGGAAAATTCACAACTGATAAAGACATCCTTAGATTAGTTCAAGGAGCAGTGATAGAGGTTTCAGAAATCCCACGGGAAGATAAACCATCCCTGAGCTTCATTTCACAGACAAGCGAACACAGGCTATAGAATTAGAAATTTACCTGAATTTTACCTGAATTTACCTGAGTGGCCACTGAGCGCGGCCGACGGGGTAGGAAGTTTGAGAACTTAAGAGTTGTTATACAAGAGTTGTTAGGAAATGGAGTTATTGTACCTTTCAACCAATTGGAAGGAGAGTATGTATCAGCGTTTTTTGTACGCCCAAAGAAAAACAAAAAGTTTAAAATGATTCTCATTTAACCTCAACCTGAAAAAGCTAAATAAAGAAGAAAAAATTGCTGGTTTGTTTCTCTTTACTTAAAAGACTCTACTATTCTGTGCATGTTGATGAGAATCTCAAAATTCCTTCAAGTTCATGGGGAAAACCCAGTGGTATAGATTTACAACTTTTTTCAAAGGTTTAGCTTGTTGTCCAAGACTGTTAACAAAATTGTTAACCTTAAAGCCTGTGTTTGCACATTTGCAAAGACTTGGGATTTATCAACAGGTTCATTGATGACTCACTTTTGTTGGGAGATTCCCAAGAAGAGTGTGCACATAATGTTGAGCAAACCATGACTTGTTTGCAAAATCTGGGGTTTGTTCTACATCCTGATAAATCGGTCTTTGTGCCAACACAGTCTATTTTTTATCTGAGGTTTGAGATAAAACTCAAGACACATGACTGTGTCTTTGACTGAAGAAAGGAAAGAGAAAATCTCAGATATGGTATCAACAATCCTTAGTGGGACAAAACAACTTTAAAGTGTAAAGAGTTGGCTAGTTTGATAGGTTTGGAAGTGGCTAGCTTCCCAGGGGTAAAAACTGATCTTTTTACTACATGAATATGGAGGATGATAAAATTAAAGCAATAAAAGCCAATGCTGGTACATTTGATGCTTTGGTTGTTATTTCAGAAGATGTCCTGAAGGAATACTCTGATGGGAAACTAATATCAGCATTGCTTATAATGAATTAGAGGTAAAGGAACCTGTTTTCATTATCAATTCGGATGCCTCATGGACTGGTTGGGGATGTTTCTGTAAAAACGGGGAAAAAAACCAAACAAACAAAAAACAGGGGGACATGGGACCTCAGAAGAATCAAGTCAGAGCATCAGTGTGCTAGAACTGATGACTGCAACGGTTGGCTTACAGATATATGCAGCTGAAATGCATGATGTGCACATCAGACTTGTGCTAGACAATACAACAGCAGTTGCGTGCATAAATAAAATGGGCACAAACCATTCACAAGCCTGAAATTCAGTAACTAAGCAGCTTTGGTTGTTTTGCAAAGAAAAAAATATTTGGTTTAGTGAAATTTACTTTCCTGGTAAGGCTAATGTTGAAGCAGACGAGCAATCCGAGACAGTTAAACTTAGATGCAGAATGGCAGTTAAACCCTGACTTGTTAAAGGAGGCGCTGAGAGTGTTAAGGTTTGAGCCTGACATTGGCCTCTTTGCTTCACGGGTCAACAAATAGTTTAAGGACTATCCAGACCCATAGGCGGTTGCTGTTAATGCATTTGACATTACTTGGGCTGATAAATCCCTTTATGCTTTTTTCCCCTTGTAGCCTCATTCCTCTAGTTCTGAGGGGAAAAAAAAGAAAGACGAAGCGTGGGGACTTATAACATTAATAGTTCCAGAATGGCCAAGTCAATTCTGGTATCCACAACTGGCACGTCTACTCGTGGAGCAGCGTGTACTGCTCTAGTCTAGGCAAGGCGAAACCTGCTGAGAATGCCTCAAAATTCATCACAACTTCATCGCCTGCTCAAATCTCAAATTCCTCACTTGCAAGATTTCTGGCTTAGACCCAGAAAACAGGGCTTTTCATGCCGGTCCAAACGGCAGGTGCTCTTCTTGGAGAAGTAATACCTCAAAAGCATATGCAACTTACACTCACAAATGGAAAAGGTATGCGAGTAGACAGTGTTGATCCAATTTCGCCATCTTTAAGTTTAACAGATGGAATAAATTTTCTGGCATTCCTCTTCAAGACTGGTGCAGGGTACAGTGCAATTTGTATTGCAAGATCAGCTCTTTCAGGTTTAATTGAGGTTAGTGATTGTGAGTCATTTGGGGAAAACAAAATGGTAAAAAAGTTCATCAAGGGAGTTTATGAACTTAGAGTTAGACCCACTTTTCCAAAATATGCAACTACATGGAATGTTGATGTTGTGTTTGACAACATCAAATTCAGTACTAATGCCACTGTCACTCAAAGAATTGATACAAAAACTTGAGATATTAATTGCGTTGCTGTCAGGACAACGATGCCAGACTATTGCTAATCTGGCTGTAGAATCTATGAAACTCTCAGAGAAGCGTGTAGTCTTCCACATTGTCTTTTGTGTTAAACAGTCTCATAAGGGCAGACATTTACTGTTTAGCCCCTATTGAGCGGTTGGCATACACACGTAACTAAAGTGTGTTCATTGTCAGTGTTAAATGACTTTTTACATAGCACAGAAACCATACGCCACAATACACGTCAATTTTTCTTAAGTGTGCAAAAACCTCAAAGACTAGTGGGTCGAGAAACTGTATGCCGATGAATTCGGGATGTTCTCATATGGTCAAGAGTACGACTGGGTGTCTAATGGTAAAATCTACACCCTCCCTCACAAAACCTGCTACAAAATTATCAGAAGTGGTCAGATCAAACTAAGGCATACATCATTTTGTAGGGAAAAGGATAAGGTTTCCAGTGATACTAATCTTTGGGTGACCACAGAAAAATTTGGGACATTATCACAGTTTTTTTGACCAAATCCGAATTATAGCTTGAGAACAAAACGTGACACATTTTACACATGCTCCATGGAACTCAGATTTTCAAAGACATGCTGCACTATGAAAAATCACTGTTACTGTCACAAGATGTTTGCAATGTTGACCTAAATTACCATTGAGTTGATGATTTTCTAGAGCAAGTTGCTTTTGCATAATTCACCATAATATAATAGCCTGCTTGAACATAACACGTGTTGTAAATTTTGTCAGCAGAAATCATACCACTATAACACATTTTGACAAATGGTTAATTATTAAAACTTATGTGTTATTTTGTAGAGTAGAGTATGTACTTTGGATGAAAGGTTTGTGGTTCTTACATGGAAAATCAAATGATCCTGTTTTGTAGATTTGTACTCAGAATGGTGTAAATGTTATGTTCAAACAGTTTAGGCACTTATTTATCTCTACTAATCTGTTGTTTTTGCTGAAGACAACTGGTGTAGTGATTTATATCAAGGTTTTGAAGAGGATGCATGGGTGATAGATGAAAGAAACCCTTTACGAGGTTTACAGTATGCGTCCAAATTTTGGGTGTAAATTGTTATGTTCAAGCAGTCCAGCAAACTTTATAGATATATTATTTTCTTTTTACATTTTCTGCAATAATTCTATAGTAGGACTATACTTATTTAGACAAGACCTTGGTAGGCCCAAAAATACCTAATTTTGTTCAGTTGACATAATTTTATTGTATTTTTTCTGCGTGCTGGCGTGTAAATGTTATGTTCAAACCAGTAGGCACATTTTTTGTTGTTGAAGGGTAAATTTTGTTGCAAATCATATAGTAGATGATGCCAACACATAGTTACGCACATGCTGGTACACAACACATTTGAAACTCTTTTCAAATTTTCCTCATGAACATAACTTGACACAACTTTGTCGTGGGATGTAAAGTTACGTTCAAACATTTATCACCTAAAATCACAAAAATCACTTTATATAAAAACTACCAATAGCTGAAAAGATGCCGTTTACTTTTTTATAATAATAAAGCATGTGGTACCTTCTAGGATAAACATTTCTTTGTTTTTTGTTTATAACTTTACACCATCAGTACATCACATGCACTGTGTAAAGTTATGAACAAACACCAATTTCATTTCTTTGGCCGTCCTGCAATAAAGTAGGTAAGATAACCAGATAAATCTATAAAATATGAATTTCAAGACCTATAAAATTTTAGTGACTGCAAAACAAGATAATGTCACAGCTATTGCTCATGAACATAACTCTACGTCGTGTCATGTTACATTCATGCAATGATGATTACATTTCCCGTTGTGCATTGAAATTTGTGCATTAACCTTTATGCATGCACTATCTTAATATTTATCATCACAAACAGCTTTCAGATCTGCATTTCATAACTCTGCACCTTTACTTTTGTGCTTTAGAAAATGGTCCTTTGTCGTCATGTTATGTTCAAACACGCCATGTCATTATTTTTTACCTTTCTATTTCATGTTTTTATCATGAAATCATGTTAGTGCAAACGTCATTCTTCTTTCGTACACTACAGACAATCAACAAATTTCTAAATAATTCTACTTGTCAAGTTACAAGGCAAATGTGTGAATGTGACCGTGTAAAGTTATGTTCATGCATCCTGTTTTTTGTCTTTTTGCTTCTGTTTATGTAATTATGATGGACTAACAAATGAAATTTTACCAGAACAGTATGCATACTCCTTATTATAGGTGAAAGCAGGCTCAATGATAGTGTCTTCTTTAGAGACTTCTCTTGAATAATCTTAAGATTTTTCCTGTGTGCAAGTCAGAAGGTGTAAAGTTACGCACAAACACTTGAAAAGTTGCAACAGCCCTCTTTGAAAATCACATAAAACATCACTAGTTTTATATAATGGCTGTGATTGTTAGTGGTGGGATTGGTATGCATACTTATTTTTTCCCAAGAGTTTGTGATTTGCCCTTATGAGACCAAAAATATATTTGGTGAAGGTGTTAAAATGTTCAATCTTGTGAATGTAATTGAATTTGTGCCAAATCTCGGCTCAGTTTGTAAAAATTGACTTATTTTCTATTGGAATAATTAACAGCAGATAAAAGTCATCTAGTGTAGTCATTTTTAGCTTACGGAAGCTGTATTTGATTGCATGAGATAAAAAATCAGAATAACATTGCAGTGAAGAACTATGTAAACATTATTTTTTCAATTGGCTTTTGCACTTAAATTAAATTATAGACTTGTTTCTGTGCATTTTTAGCATAATAAATTTTAAAATTAGTTCTCCAAGTAGAATTAAAAATTAATGGCTTTTGGAAATTATTGTGTAAAGTTATGTTCAAACAGTTTTTATGGCATAAAAGGTTGCATTTTCCACTAACACACTTTATTTATAGACATAACATTTATTCTGGTTGGGGAACATACTTTGAAACATACAAATGCAAAAAATTGCTTACAGCTTGTGCTTGTTGCGAACTGTTAAATGTGTGACATTGTAAATGTTATGTTCAAACTTTAAACTTCAAAGTTCAATAAGAACCAAACTGCAAATAACAAAAATTTTACTTAGTGTCAATGTTTATGTATGCAAAGGTACATCAGAATGAAATATTAAAATTATTTTGCTTTTGAAAATGCAGGGTGCTTGTCACACCATTTGGACACCCAGTCGTACTCTTGACCATATGAGCTGGCAAAGTGGCATAGACATACAACAATTTGGGGCACAGTCAACTCGCGCTGCAAGCACATCGGCAGCAGTCGGCCGTGGGCCTCCTGTTGATGTTGTAAATGTAATGGAAGCGGCTGGCTGGGCCAGTGTGTCAAACTTCAAATTCTACAGTAGTCTCCTGTCACTAACATGGGCCAAGCTCTGCTTTATGCTTATTTCTCAATGGCTGGGGGTGTTTAAAGTGAGTGTTATAGACTTACTTGAGAACAAATTAGTTTGCACCCTAATGCCTCTCTAAAAGCTTCATTTGACCAACTGTTCCGCCAGTTTGAGGTTAAATTATGGAAACATGCGAGTACTTACCATGGAAGTATGAAACACTGTTCTCGATTTGACCGAGAACTGAAGCAGGAACAGTTGTGTCAAATCCCACCCTTTGTCTTACAGCAAGTGCCCTCCCACTGAGTTTAAATTATATTATTGGTTTATTATAACTATATAACATTAGTGTGCAAACTCTCTAAAGTGTGAACCAGTGCGCCTGCGTGACCTCTTCTTCATTTGACACAACTGTTCCTGCTTCAGTTCTCGGTCAAATCGAGAACAGTGCTTCATACTTCCAGGGTAAGTACTCGCATGTTCCCATAATTATCAGTTTATTATGACAGGCGAACGGCGTAACTGACTGACTGGCGACAGGATCAGCTATATAACAGGAAATATGGCGACCGCAAAGAATGGCACCCGAAGACAAGAGGATGCTGTATTCTGTGGAACTGTGATACACGCCACGTCCAAAAGTGAGGTGGAAATTCGAGAAAATGCCGTCCTTGGAGTCAAAAATGGCAAGGTATGAAATGGTACAAATTTTGGTAATAAAAATTAGCGCCACAGTGATCATTTTGTAGTTATTTTCCATTTGTTATGCGTTTCGTTGGTAAATTACAGGTTTTCACAACAGAGAGAATAAAAGTTTGAAATGTGTGTGTGTGTGTGTGCGTGCGTGTGTGTGTGTGTTTGATGCGCTGTTCAAAAGGGGTGATTTTTTAAAAGTGCAAATTATTAGCGTGCGCGCTGTAACTAATACTGCCAGGGCATCGGACGCAGATCGTGTGTTTGAAACTTTACAAATTCACCGTTAAAGTTCCCCAGCCGTCAAAGGAACATGGATCCGACGTGGTTTCAGCAAGAGGCATAGATCCTCATGAGCCCCCGCAGATGCGGGGGCTCATGAGGATCAATGCCTCTTGCGTTAGGGTGGTGTTCAGTTTCTGTCGCGTCAGTGATGGGGTCAATATATGTGTTTGGGGCCATTTACACCGACTTGCACAGGCGAAACTCGGGTTGAAAGCGAGTTGGTGCATTTACATTTTAACTTTACAATTACGGGGCGTAATTTATCAGGTGCAACGTTAAAAGTGCTTTTAGACTTCAATGACGTGAACTCGGTTCCAGCAAGTCAGCATGACCCGAGATCACCCCGCCTCAGGTTCAGCTCGGGTTGTAAATGTAAACGGTTCTTATCAGTGAATAACCGGCGAGTACAGTACTCAATAAGATGGGTTTCAAAGTGTACCTTAGTATGTCCTGAGATGTTTAAGCCATGTTCCCCTAAAATTCTTAGGAACACACCAGAGATATACTAATCATATAGCCGATGGCGCAAGGGTACCCCCATTCACGCTCTTTGCAGATGCTAAAATGAGGTTGAGAAACATTTTCCTCTAAATAAATCAGAATTCATGCCAGAAGCCCAAATCAGCAATATTATGTGAAGGCACACCTTCTGCGTCCTCTGCCAATTAAACAGAATGAAAAATAATGAATCTCTGGCTCACGGTGAAAGTATTTGTGCACCCAGTAAACGGACATTTCCGCAAAATCTCCAAAAAAGACAAAAATAATGTGTCAGATGCCTTCAGACATTTTCTATAGCACTGGCAGTCCATTTTCAGGCTTACATCATTAAAACAGGATGTCACAATTATTATAAACTTGACTAGGTGATGCTGTGATCACTGAGTGCCACAGTGGTTGATTTTCTACCCCTACCCCCAAGTTGCAAAAATACACAAAATTAATTAGAAAAAAAAATACTAAAGTTATTCCATTTCATTTTGACCTCTCTTTACCTAGTAATTTTCAATAATGTGAGCATAAAGTGCAAGAAAATAAGGAAAGTCGGCATCCTTCATGGAGAATGATAGCTTTTTCCCATCCTTGGACGAGTCCTTGACTGGTTCTCCTCATATTTGTCTGACAGGTTCCAACGTGTCATTTTACAGAATTCTACTTCCGCTCCCCTCCTTTTGAGATATGGCCTACCCCAGGGCTCAGTTCTCGGACCGGTCTTGTTTTCTTTGTACACCCAGCCTGTGTCTGAGGTGATCGCCAGTAAAGGATGTGAACATCACAATTAATATGCAGATGACACACAGCTGAAGAAAGCGCTCCTCTCAAACAGTTCCCGTCTCTTCAGCATGACATGAAACAATGTATAGAAGCTGCTAAGGACTGGATGACAGACAACAAGCTAAAGCTCAATGAAGCCAGTTAAAATAGTTACAATTAAATTGATGGGTCACATTGAAATTAATGAAATGATATAATTTTTTATGCTTAATATGCATACTTTTTTAAGAAAACTGGCAACAACAACAACAAAATTAAACAGAGGAGTATGACGAAAGCAATTTTTATGATCATTTTGCGTTCCTTTGCATACTGGTAATATGAGGGTAGGGCAGCAGTTTCAGCCACTGTGGCCCCCAAATGCATCACACCCCACCCGGGTCTGCCCTGGGGGACTTGGGTGGGGTTAGGTATTTTTTAGTTCCCAGGGTCACCCTGGTCAGCCCCACAGGGTGGGTTTTTCTCTTTATTCTGGGGCATGTGTTTCTGTCTACCCTTTGTCCATTCACCTGTATTTGCCTTTTAAAACTCTCCCTACTGTCTGCACTGCCTGTAGCTCTTGATATTGGATGTGTGTTGCTAAATGGTCTTAGCTTTATTTAGGCCCCATGTGTTAGGTTTATTTAATGTATTTGACCGGCTGGCGACATACATTCAATGTTCTGTTTAGTTTTTTTTTCACAAGCAGTGCAGGCACGTCCTGAGAAAGCCTTGTTGCTGTCGGGACGTTAAGCAATGTACAATCAATCAACCAAATGCATCACAGCATCATAAAATGAGGTTGGGAGTAAATGTAGTACTCTATCCTAACCAATAAAACCTTAAAAAAAAGACCTATGAGTTGTATACACAATTTCTGAGGGCATCGGAAACGACGTACGTTTCCCAATCAGGCAATTTTAAATGGGGGAAAAAGCTATAATTCTCCAAGAATGTACTGTAAAGGATGCCAGCTTTCCTTATTTTCTTGCACTTTTTGCTCACATTATTGAAACTTAATAGGTAAAGAGAGGTCAAAATGAAATAGAATAATTTTAGTATTTCTTTCTAATTAATTTTGTGTATTTTTACAACTTGGGGGTAGGGATACAAAATCAACCACTGTGTCACTCACAGTGATCACAGCATCACCTAGTCAAGTTTATAATAGCCCCACCCGGGTCTGCCCTGGGGGACTTGGGTGGGGTTAGGTATTTTTTAGTTCCCAGGGTCACCCTGGTCAGCCCCACAGGGTGGGTTTTTCTCTCTATTCTGGGGCATGTGTTTCTGTCTACCCTTTGTCCATTCACCTGTATTTGCCTTTTTAAAACTCTCCCTACTGTCTGCACTGCCTGTAGCTCTTGATATTGGATGTGTGTTGCTAAATGGTCTTAGCTTTATTTAGGCCCCATGTGTTAGGTTTATTTAATGTATTTGACCGGCTGGCGACATACATTCAATGTTCTGTTTAGTTTTTTTTTTCACAAGCAGTGCAGGCACGTCCTGAGAAAGCCTTGTTGCTGTCGGGACGTTAAGCAATGTACAATCAATCAAGTTTATAATAATGGTGACATCCTGTTTTAATGATGTAAGCCTGAAAATGGACTGCCAGTGCTATAGAAAATGTCTGAAGGCATCTGACACATTTTTGTCCTTTTTTTTGCTATTTCGCTGAAATGTCCTTTACTGGGTGCACAAATACTTTAACTGTGAGCCAGAGATTCAATATTTTTCATTCTGTTTTTTGGGCAGAGGACGTAGAAGGTGTGCCTTAACATAATATTGCTGATTTGGGCTTCTGGCATGAATTCTGATTTATTTAGAGGAAAATGTTTCTCAACCTCATTTTAGCATCCGCAAAGAGCGTGAATGGGGGTACCTTTGCGCCATCGGCTATTTCTCTGGTGTGTTTGTAAGGATTTTAGGGGAACATGGCTTAAACATCTCAAGACATACTAAGGTACACTTTGAAACCCATCTTATTGTGTACTGGGGGGGGGGGGGGGGGGGGGCAGGGGGGTGCATGGTAACTAGGACTGGCTTATGGACTACCTAAACTGTTGTAGCCAAGGGCGACCACCAAGCATTGGTGTCAATAATACAATATTACAGTTAGGCTTATGAGTGAACAAGCCTGGCGCACGGTACAGACTTTCAGCTGTGTAAACTTCAGTAACCTCATAACGGTTTTGCATGAGTGAGCTGTCGCGTGACTGACCTCGAAAACCGAGTCCCTCTACTATGCCCTAGTACTTATAGCCTGCTTTGTTCGCTTTGAATTAACCCATTACATCCTGAGGCTGATTTTGTAAAATTTGCTTTTTGTCCTGTGAAGACTATATTGCGGATCAGGAGATAGATCAACTGTTTTAGTTCAAGGGCGGTCCCAGAAAAGCTTGGCACCTTACGCGCCAAGCTATTCTGGCACCACCCTTGAACTATCAGTCAAATTTATTTCAAGCAGTGGGTGTATCAGGATCAAAAGGGTTAAACGTGCCATTTCTCATCTTACCCAACAACATATTGAGGTCGGTGGAAGTTGACCTATTTGATATGTCCCAGAAAGTCAATGCGCAGCATTTTTTAAACATGACTTGTTTATAAAGTTTTTTTTTTTTTTTAAATAGTGAACTTGTGAAACAGAATTACAATAACAACGAACATTATCACATGAAAAATAAACCGTTTGTAACTTTGACCTGATGAGTCATGACAGTCATGAGCAGCTTCCTCAGCCGCGAGGGACTAATTTTAGCCGTTCTGGTTAACCGGCATGACAGTTTTCGTCAAAAGTCGTGTATTAAGTTATATCAGACTTTGCCTGTAAATATTCTTCGTTCTCGCACAACTCTAGGGAGAGTGACATATTTTGTTTATTGTTTAAAATAGCACGGGGAAACCCTCTGGCATTCTGGCCAATCATTGAAGTCACGTGAATCAATGTTTTACGAACAAGTTTGGTAGAGACTCTAGTACTCACATGATTGTTTCATAACTGGTCACCTCTTAACACGGGGTAGTAGTAAATAGCACCTTGATGCTATTCACTACTACCCGTGTTAAGAGGTGACTAATTATGCGATGGCCATCCCATGCCTGTGCTAGCGACATTCTAATTATTATTTTTCTTTTTGAACAAATTCCTAAGCAGGTGTGTTATCTGTGCTTTGGACTTTTCACCGAGCACTATTTAAACTTTTACGGGAGGCGGTTGACAAATACGTTTTTATCGAAGTGTATCCATTTAACCCTTTCTAACTGCAGAGGCATAGATCCTCATGCGACTGCGGGGGCTCATGAGGATCTACGCCTCTTGCTGAGACCACTTTGTGTCCACGTTCTTTGGACAGTTGTGGCTTTTGGTCAGTGAACACAGATTGGCAGGGAAAGGGTTAAACTGTCCGACAGTAGAACAGAAAATGTTCAGTGTCGGAACACGGCATGAACATACATTTCTCGACAGTTGCCTGTATGAAACCTAGTTTTGTTTAAACATTTGTTACAACGCTCCAAGTGTGTCTCTCGTCACATCCGTAAGAATTTACGGCATCATAAAAAAGAAAAACTGCTTGTTCAGGTTAGTCTTCACTGTGCTAATCTGAAAGTAGCCTGTTTGTAGGACCCGTGTTAACCTTGAGTGTCGCGTGTGTTGTGGGTGTGTATGATTGTGTCAGTGTTGGCGTGTATGATTGTGTGTGGGTATGTATGATTGCTTTAAGTGTCGGCGTGTGTGATTGTGTGCGGGTGTGTATGTATGTGCATTAGCTCCATCAGGCATCTTCTCACACCAGAAGCCACTGAAACGCTGGCCTGCTCCTTTGTCTTGTCACTACTCGATTACGGCAATGCACTCCTGTGTAGCTGTCCTCAGTACCTTCTGGATCGGCTCCAGAGGGTGCAGAACTCAGCAGCACGGCTTGTTGTCAAGGCAAAGAAGTCAGACCACATCACACCCATCCTGCGTGCACTCCATTGGTTGCCTAACACATCTAGAGTACAATACAAAGTTCTGTCCATCTGTCATACCTGTCTGTCTCCTTCTACTGGCCCTGTCTATCTTTCTGAGCTTCTTCATTTGTACACACCTTCAAGACAGCTCCGTTCCTCAGCAGACATTAAACTATTACGCTTTTCGACTGTGAGAACTAAGTCTTTTGGCGAGAGGTCTTTCTCATACCAAGGACCATTTCTTTGAAATAAACTTCCACAGTCCCTCAGATATGTTGAATCAGCCAATAGTTTCCGGCAGTCTTTAAAGACACATGTATTCCTTTAAACGTGCATTCACCGTTATAATTTTTCGTTGTCAGTGACAGCTGCATAGTGTATCCGTTATTAGTTTTATGGCACACGCATATCTTTGGCGTGTGTGAGCATTTCTTGTTGGTGTGTCCACTCTGCTAAGCTTATTTTCCTTGTATATCTTGTTGTGTGAGTGTGTATGTTAGGGAATATATGTGTTGTAGGATGCAAGGTATATGTATGTTAGTATGTCATTTGTACGGCGCATAGAGCTTTTCTATCAAAAGTATAGGCACCTTAAAAATATACATTATTATTATTATTATTGTGTGTGGATGTGTATGCTTGTGTGTGGGTGTGATTGTTTGTGTGTGGGTGTGTATGATTGTTTGTATGCAGGTGTGTATGATTGTGTATAGGTGTGTGTGTGTGTGTCTGTGATAGCGTGTTGGTGTGTGGTTTTGGACCTTACTTCTCTATGCCTAAAGGTGCCTAAATAACACACCAGCACACACATGTATACATTATATTACACTGAGCAACATTTTGTTTGATATAGTGCTATAGTGCCGATAACAGGCAGATGTGATTACGAGACTCGAATCAAAATGTCCGAGTCTTAAGACGAGGACATTTTGATTCGGGGCAAGTAATCACATCTGTCGGCACTATATCAAGCAAAATGTTGCTCAATATAAGTTATGTTCTCAGTCCAAAACAAAATTGTGCCTTGCGTCATTCATTTTGCGGCTGACTGCGGTGTTCAGACTAAACTCATGCATGGCAGACGACTGCATATCGGTCGGCTTAACACGTAGGTTTCGCCTGACTATGAAGACATTGGTGCTTCGTATGATCATGCATGTTGCTGAGTAAATTCTACTTGTAAATACCAGCAGGTTTGTTTTTTTAGTTCTTGTCTCAGGTTGTCGATGTCGCCAGCTCAGTGACATATCGTCAATTTTACTAGTCAGTACAGAGTCTGGCGTCAGTTCTCCGCTCGTGTGTGTGCATAGAATATATAAATTTTGAGCGTCCGTATACACTAAGAAGTATTTCAGAAGTATTTTTTTTTTAAAAAGAAGAAGTTAGTATCATAGTTTCATTACTACTACACATAAGGAACTTGTTAATGTTGCGCAGTATGAAAATATTTCGCTTTTCCGTTTTGAAAAATGCAAGTATCACCAAGATCGAGTCTTTTTGGCAAGGGATTTTAGGAAGGAAAGTATATCAAGCAAGTTCATGAAAGTTAATTTGCTTGTTATTCTATATATGAATACATGTGTCAAAGAAAGACAAACTTTATGGCGTGGGTACATAGTTATATGCAACCATCATGACCATGGCAGTGTGTCGGGGTTTACATGACACAAGCTATTTCAACCGAACTTGAATGAAGTTTTAATCGACAATACAGTTAGAAAAATAGTGATGACAAAGTCTGGTTTCTGTCGCTTTTTATTGATTGATTGATTACCGCCTTTGATTGTGACTGACGTTGCCGTCCGGCGGAAAAGACGCGTATTTCGCATATTTTCCGTCAAGCGAATCAACAGTACCAGTCAAAGGGTTAAAATTGACCTGCATAAATGGGTGTGCCTAGGCCCACGACGTGGGACTCAGTTTTTATCCAGACTAGTATAGACAAAATACGTGGTTGATCTGTGACAAGTTACGACCGACTAGCCGTGATGCAAACAATATGCAAACAAATTAACGCACAGGCAAACAAAGTAAATTAAGCGAGATTACATGCAGCAATGCAAAACAAGAAAAAGAACAGCTTGATGCAAAACGGGACAAAACAGAAAGAACTCTTTCAAATAAAACTATGATAACAGAAATTTAAGAATGAATTTTATTTCACATGGGTTATTTGTGATAAACAACGGTTTTGCTATATATTGGTGTTGTGTGTGCGTGCGCCTGTGTGTGCGTGTGTGTTGTTTGCAGGTAGCCTTTCTTGAACACCAGGATTGCTTACAACAGTGTTTGAAAAAATACGAAATAGAGCCAGAATGCGTACAACGGCTGTCAGACAGGTTAGTTTGAAATGCTTCGTAGTTCGTGTGAAGTGATTTTTTTGGGTTTAACCCTCTCTCTCTCCCCCCCCCCCCCCCCCCCCACACACACACACACACCAACCCCCCCCCCCCCCCCCCCCCAAAAAAAAAAAAAAGAAAAAAAAAGAAAAGAAAAAAAAACACACACACACAAAACAAAAACAAAACTGCTTCATAAGCATAGTTTTAAGCTTGCTGTCCTATTGACGCTCCGCTTCAGGGGCACGAAACTCTTGCCATAACATAAGTTTTCTCTCCCCACCCCACCTCCCCCCGTGTTTGGGATATGAGTCGTGTATTTGATGCCTAGTGATTATATCAGGAGATTTAGTGTTTACAACTCGTATGTGCTGTGTTGTGTGATTTCCCGTCGTCGGCCCGATACTCTTGTGCGCACTGTGTCTGATTTCCTAGGTATGTATGATGTACATATCTGTCAACGGTTGCCGATCTGTATGTTATACTATAAGGTCTGTGGTGCATTTACTTTTGAAATCCAAACCAAGAAGGTGACTGGCAAGCGTGGAAAATTCAGCGAAGAACCCAACGAAGAAAGAAACACGCTTAGAAAAGACAGTCATAAAACAACTGTGTTGTAACTGTCTTGTCTAAGCTCGTTTCCTTCTTCGTTCAGTTCTTCCCATTACTTTTGGTCACACTGAGTGACTTGCTCCCTGCTCGTCCTCCCATCGTTTTTTTGTTTTCTAAATGACAGGCAGTTTTTGATGCCTGGTCTGGTGGACTGCCACATCCACTCGTGCCAGCTGGCTATTCAGGGAGTAGGCACAGGGAAGGGGCTGCTGGACTGGCTCAACACCTACACATTCCCTACAGAGGCCAGATTCAAATCTCCAGACTTCGCACGCGAAGGCCATTACAAAGCGGTGGCAAGTTGTCTTTGCCTATTTATTACTATAATATTAGTTGTATTACGAGTTAGGCTTTGCCAGTGGTTCTTGTCACCTCTCGGGTCCGCTCAGGAGTGTTAATGTCCGAGGTCAGAGTCGAGGGCTAAAGCCCTCGACTCTTACCTCTGACACTGATTGACCGCCCTGACCTGACCCTCGAGGCGACAAGACAACCACTGGCAAAGCTTAACTCGTAATTGTACACAAACCAAGGGGAATCAATCGTAATACAACGATTTTGTCTTATAATAATAATAATAAGCGCATTAAATAGGCGCTTCTTCTTCTTCTCGAACGCCGTCACACTTGGAGTTTGGCTCTCAAAATGAAATCTGTGGTCTTCTGTAGCGCCTCCACAGGCCCGTACAGTTTCTCTTGTAGAGTGGCGGGCTTCGGCCATATCTCCTCCCTCAGCGGCTGGTGGTTCCCACAGTCCTGGAGGATGTGCTCTGCGGTCTGCTCTGCTTCTCCACAAGGGCACAGGGGAGATGGCACGAGGTGGAAGCGTCTGTGCAGGTGGAAATTGAGTCGGTTGTGCCCGGTCCTCAGACGAAAGATGGTCACCTGCTCTTGTCTGGACAGCTGATGGTAACTGTCTAGGGGCCGTTGTGGTGGTCTGTACACAGACTTAATGATGGTCTTCATCTCTGTGAAGCTGACTCCATTTTCATCTTGTTCTTTCTCTGCGCCCACTTTTGCCATTCTGTCAGCTTCTTCATTGCCGTAGATGCCACAGTGTGAAGGGATCCACTGCAGCACCAGTCTGGTGCACTTGATGTTTTGCAGTGCCTCTTGTAGACGTGGCAGTTTGCTTGCTGTTGCTGCCTCAAGGACAGACATGGCATCAGTAAGGAAGACAATCTGGGCATCAGAGTCTGCAGTGCCACTAAGGGTGTTAGCTGCGCGGACTAGGGCTTCCACCTCAGCTCTGTAATTTGTGCAGTGAAGGCCTGTTGGTACTGCCTCTGCCTGCCATTTTCCGTTTGGGTACTGAATGTACACCCCAGCCCCTCCATCCTGAACTGCATCTGTGGCTGATCCATCAGTGTATGCCCGTATCCATGCTTCCTGGGGATACTTTTCTTCGAGCATGGCCAGTGTCAGGGCTTTCTTGCTCACAGTGCTGTGCTCATCTCTGGTGGTGATGTAGGGTACCGTGGAAGAGATGGTGATGTTTTCTGGCTTACTTTCCCAAGGTGGAAGGTCGCTAGCAGGATTCAGAGCCTCTACCTGAAGACGCCTAGTGCTGAAGACGGAGGTACTGGGCTGCACACTAATAAACCACAGTACCATGCATATACAGCCAATAGGCGCTCTATACCAATTGAAAATCGGCTCAAAGCGCCGCCGCGAACTGAACCCAACAAGCACGCTCACGTGAATCACGCGCATTCACTCACACACTGAACGTAAACACAGAACTTTCACGTGGTGCTAAGGGCAAGCTCAAGCGAGCTACTGTAGTTTTTGGAAATTCAAAATCGTTTGTATTTGAAATTTGATTAAGTGGACTGAAACTGATAACAAAGTGGAGGGGGAGGAAGAGCCGGAGTACCCGGAGAAAGAACCCCCGGCGGTCCGCCCGAATTAATGGTGACACTTACTAGAGGAGAAAAATCCGACGCCGGAACCCGTAATCGAACCTCGCACCTTTAGCATTGGTGGCAGGCGCCTTAACCACTGCGCCACGGACCGCCGTCTTCAATTGTAAAAAGTATTGGCGTGAAGTACACCCTTGACAGGACCCCAGACTTTATGTGTGACGTAGAGATTCCTGGGACGTAATTCGCCATACTTCCAATTCCTGGGACGTAATTCTCCATCCTTCCGTCTGTCAGTAAACAACCTGGCGCGAACTGCATTCGAGTGGAATTTCTCTCTCAGGTATTTTTTAATATAACACATTAATCAGTCATTCTTTTGTATGAAATTAGTAATATAGGCCAATCTTTTGTCACAATATGGTTATTTTTTTAAATCTATTTTCTTATCTCTTGTGACCCTGAACCTTTCCGTGGGGTCAACCAAATTAATATGCATAGAAAGGTTTTACCATCAGGTATCTTTGTACCAAGTTTGCTTTGGAGTTGTGAATAGTAAACTAAAAAAAAAAAATTAATTTTGTCAAATTAGGCTATTTTTTTAACCTAATTCCTGATCCCTATGGCCTTGACCTTTGAGACAGGTTACTAAAATTGGTATGTTTAGAAAGGTCTTGCCAGAAAGTATCCTTGGGGGAAGTTTGAAGACTGTGGATTGAATAGTTTCAATAAAGAGGAAATGCCAACGTTGAAGCTTTCCCTGGACGATGGACGGACGATCTGAACATACTCACTTTTGCTTCGCACGTGAGCCAACAAAAAAAGAAAAGAAAAAAGGTGAAGATACAAAAAACGAATATATATAATTATGATTTATTTTAATTTTCGTAACACATTTCAGACGCGTCAGAAGACGACGCGACCTTTCATATTATTGTCAGACGACGTACAGCACAGTGACTGTTTCTCTATTGCAGAGGGCGCCTTCGTCATTGTCTCTAGATCCATGCAATTTAGACAGTCCTACGGGAAATTGAATGACATTTGATTGGAACCCCGAACGCATGTTGTTTCCCGGATTTTATGATGATCATAAAACGTCAGAAACAAATTTTACCTACATATATTTTTGTGTTGTGTAGCCCATACATTTATTTATAGGCATATTTTTGTTTAGAGGTTTGACTGAATGAAAATTAGGGTGTGTTTGTACCGAGAAATGTGATTGGCCAAAGAGTTATCTGGGGGAGAACGCTTTGCTCAGCGAGTAACGTTGTCATAGTAACATTTAATAAGGGAGTCTACTTATCACATTTTACTTTGGTAATATGTGACAACGGGACTCCCACTGCCTTGAGAACGGACAACCAGGGTTAAAAAAAAAAAAAAATCAATGAGAGCCAGGCCAGTGAGAAAAAGTGTAAAGAGGCTGAAAGAAGACAACAAAATATGCTGCATGACCTCCTTTACTGCCAACGTTTCGAATTGAAACCAGTGCGCATCACTGCTGGATAATCCTGTATTCCCACAGGCTGAGGTGGAGAAACGCTCTTTTTACGATGTGTATAAATAAGCAACACTGTCACTGTCCAGCTGCACTCATTCAACTCCGACACGCAATGGCAAGATATGGATCGAGCGTAATAGTTCAAGGGTTGTGACAGAATAGCTTGGCGCCCGGCATAGGCGCCAAGCTATTCTGGCACATCCCTTGAACTATCATGCTCGATCTGTTTCCAGAAGTGTAATGCAGTCTTCAGGGGGCAACTTCCAAATTTGTGGATTTCGTTCCTGGAGCAGAATGTCAATCAATCAATCAATAAACTTTATTGTTCCAAATACATGTTGCCACGTACAGGAAAATTTGTTTCGCCACCTCAGGTGCAACTCGCAATCACCCACACTCACACAACAGTTTACAAACAACAAATGAACAATGGCTCGGGATGGATGAAGCCTGTCGCCAATGCGTCTTGGCGGCCGACCCCAACCCGAGCTGAACCTCAGTTCCTGACACAAAGCAAACTAAAGACAGCCCTATCATAGTATCTCTTAAACACGTAATATAATGTTTTTAAACTTTCTGCTTGGCTGAGACTCGGTAGTTGCACAAATTAGAAATACGCATAAACATAAAAAGAAAAAAAAAAGAAGAAGAAAGACGACTTGTACTTTCACAATTGCTACCTGGGGGCCCCGGTCGCCATAGGAACAGCGCCGGCTATTAGACAGTTGCTCCGGCATACACAGTCACCACCCTAATTATAACTTAACTAGTATATAACTTCATAGACATTTTTTAAAGCAATAATAGTAGAACTACAGCATTAACATGAAAGCAGTCCAAAATGGTTTCTAAAGAGTACACGCATGCACACGATGTTGTAAGAAACACAGTCCGCACTGTCATCACATCATTTGGCTGGAATGTGAGGCTCTGAAGCTTGCTGGTACTCGCTTTGTTGTATGCACTCAAGCTATTCCGTAGGCAGCAACGTTGAACATGGCGTGGGAAGATGAAAGGGGAGAAAAGCACGTTGGTTGTACTGCCACAGCATAATTCGTGCTGTTCTTCTGAGATCCGCATTCGAATGGTATTGATTAACAAGAACTGATCAGCGTGTATCAACTACCGGCATCGCACGGCGGAGGAAAATATAGAATCCCAGGCCAATTAACAGTCACAGCACAACAAATTGCCAAAAGTCATCCAAAAAAACCCAACCCCCCCCCAAAAAAAAAAAAAAAAAAAAAAAAACCAAACTTGAAACCAGTCGTGATGCAGCAGGCAGGGCCTGACATCATGTCAGATAACACTGAAATGAAGGTACAATGTCTGTTAGAATACCGTACTGCAGGTGGCGACCATTTTTGCCGGAGCGGGCGGCCAGGAGGTGTTGCAAGGCCGCCATTTTGTCACATGATAAATGTTAATGTGTTAACCCATATCATACTGAGGCTAAAAGCTTCAAATTGTACACTGCCATATATGCAAGCTACATTATAGTACTTACAGATAAGGATATAGACCAATGGCTTTAGTTCACGGGTGGTGCCAGAATAGCTTGGCGCCTCTAGGTGCCAAGCTATTCTGGCACTACCCTTGAACTATTTTAGTCACACTTATTTCACACACTGGTGTATTCCGAATGATAAGGGTTAACAGTGACTAGAAAAAGGTCCTTTGGCTGTCGGTAGTGATCGCGACAAAAAGCGTTACCGACAGATAAGGGCTGGGTAAATATGCAACACGAAAGCACCTTTCTCTAACCAAGCCGTGACCGTGTTTGCCTGAGCCTCAGTACAGATGTGCAAGAAGCGAACAAGTGAGATCCTCACGAACCCCCGCATAGGGAGCTCTAAATTAAACACATATGCCTGTTGCATTTAGATCCTAGTGTGCCGCAAAGGCTATTGGGCCGAAGTCAGCTGTCCATGCGTGGGCCAACAGCGGCCGACGCCAGGCGTCGGCCCCGCGGCCGGCGATAGCCTTTTGTGCATTGGGATATTGCTCCATCTCAATGTCCCGGCAGTGAATTTGTTAAAAGTGACCTACCCCAGGCAGTAAGATTTCAGCTACTATGCAGTTTGAATGTCGTAAGACATGACTGAAACTTTTCTGCTCTTCTCCTCTGTACTCAGGCTTGAGCTCTTCCGTTACGTGCAAGGGGCAGCTTTCTGCTCTTCTCCCCTGTACTCAGGCTCGAGCTCTTCCGTTACGTGCAAGGGGCAGCTTTCTGCTCTTCTCCTGTGTACTCAGGCCCGAGCTCTTCCGTTACGTACAAGGGGCAGCTTTCTGCTCTTCTCCTCTGTATTCAGGCTCGAGCTCTTCCGTTACGTACAAGGGGCAGCTGAAAAGCTCTGTTACGTGTGCCTGCTCACATGGGCGGATTGTGAACAGAAGGGTAGAAGACGAGACAAGACAACATTGATAAGCCGTTGTATGAGCGAATTTTAACCACCACTATGGAACGGATCGCTGTAAGAGCATACTGAGTAAATTAACCCTTTTAGCCCCAAGGTCCCATTTCTCAATTTTGGAGGTGTTGCCTAATGACTATGTACAGGAGATGGATTGACCATGTTATTTCAAGGGTAGTGCCAGATTAGCTTGGCGCCTTCAGACGCCAAGCTAATCTGGCACTACCCTTGTATTATCATGGTCAGGCCATCTCCTGCTGTAGGGACTCCTGGCTAAATGAGTTAAGGGAATAAGTTGATTTCGGCGAATTAATGATGAAGTTTCATTTGCGTTTATTGTTATGAATTGACGTACCAACCGACGGGATGGGATCTGACGGCAACGGGAAGCGATTGGGCAACATTTTGATTCGTCTGGATTTTATTTGCGTTGACTGTCTTCACGTGGTTTAGAACTGTTCTTCTTGTATTTAACAGGGGCGCACACTTCTGAATGGTACAACAGCGGCTGCCTATTACTCCACTATACACAGGGATACAACCATGTTACTTTGTGATGCTGCAGGTGATACACTTTATTGCTGATAATAATAATATACTAATAATATACCACTAATAATACTAACAATAATTGATAATAATAATAATAATAATAATTATAATTACACCGTCGATTTTCTCGGCATATATTGAAATTAGCGGTACGGGTGAACAATGCACAATTGCGCTAACACATTCGAGATGTGCTGCATTCGGTTACGTGGCTAAATGCCTCACACCCATATGCGGCAGTTCTGGAATGGCTCATGTTTTGTAGATGAGCTGGGTCAGCGGGCGCTGGTGGGGAAGGTGAATATGGACATGTCAGCCCCTGACTACTACAGGGAGACAACTGAGCAGTCCATTGCCGACACTGTCGGGTAATTACACGTATAAAACAGGCTTGACATGATCAAATTCATGTAACAAAATAGACATTAATAATAATAACAACAACACAAAACAACACAAGAACAATATAATAATAATAAAACAACATAGTATAACACAAATAAATATAAAAATTAAATATCTATATATATTATCGTGTAAAAAATACTGTTGCGGAAATGGCATGCAGTATAGTCGTCTACAATTTTGTTTGTGCAGGTTCGTCGATGACGTTCTTCAAAGAAAGGTACGTTACCTTTGTCAGTAGCGATGCCTAAGCGACGACGATATCAACAATGATTATTAGCGACACAGACCAGACAATGTCAGGCAGTGATTATACATGTTAGGATTTAAAAAAAAGACGATACAACTGACAAAACAAAACAAAACAACTTGTTCTGTTGACCTCACAGCGCGAGATGGATCGACCATGATATTAGCCAGTTTACATTTGTCACAGCGAAGAAACAAAAACATTTATCACTTACTTTTCTTGTTTGCTTTTTACTCTTATTCAGTGTATATACAGGTCAGCCTGAGCGCGGTACCTGGAAGCCCAAAAGTCAGACGGTTTTCTTTCTCCTTAACTCCCTTCGCTGCCGATAAAAAATGATCACAATCCAGCTGCAAGAGACATCGATCCTTATGAGCCCCCGCGACTGCGGGGGCTGATGAGGATCGATGCCTCTTGCTGAGACCAGTTTGTATCCATGTTTTTGGGACGGGTGGTGGCTTTTGGTCGATGAATGAACGAATATTTTAGAACAAAAGCCTACTACGGTGTCAGGGAAGGGGATAATGTGTATGGTGATCAATTTACATAGGCTTATGAAGAGAAAACCCCAGAAAACAAAAAGTGCTCAGGCTGAGGTCAGCATTACTTGCACGCGCACAGACATGCGCGTGCCATTTAAGGCTGACGTCAGCCAGAGTACTTTTTACTTATTGGGAAATGACGTGTGAGCCACTGGCCTGACTGCATTATATCTGATTTCGTTATATTCTGATCCTCGTAATGCTGAGACTGACCTGTACTTGCTTGTTCCAGTCCCCTTTGGTGACCCCCGTCATCACACCTCGCTTTGCCGTCAGCTGTACCGCAGATCTGATGGCGTCACTGGGGAAGCTGGCTAGAGAAAAGCAGATACCAATTCAGGTGATTTTTTTAAAACTATTCACTGCCGAGAAGAACTGAACACTACCCAAATGCAAGAGGCATTGATCCTCATGAGCCCCCGCAGTTACTGGGGCTCATGAGGATCTATGCCTCTTGCTGAAACCACTTTGTATCCACTTTCTTTTGCCGGTTGGGGATCTTTGACATTGTACTCAGTACACATACCCTTGTTACACCGATACCCTTGGTATGTGTACTGCGTTACGAGGAGTTCAAAAACAGTCTGCTAGGGCGGCCACCCCTTCCCTACGATGTTTCTGGACACAAATGAGGCCAGCAGTAGGCATAAATCTTCATGAGCCACCACGTTGCGATGCACATGCTGATCTGGATCTTGCACTATTTAAGACTTATTTGTGAAATATCGCTGAAAAACACGATAATCAGATACAAACAATCATATATACCAGACACAATAATGTTGATTGTTTCTTGAGATGTAATCAGAAAGAAGCCTGATGACACTAAGACTTCGTCGGAGCATACCACTTCGTCGTAAAATTTCGAAATAATAACGATTTTGTCTACGTATAGTATGATTATATTATATTATACTACGTATGTGGCCACAATTAAAAATTGACATTTGAGCATGTAATCCAAATACAGTAAAAAGAAATAACAGCCAAACTATATTAATCCGGCCAGTTATTGTTTCGATTATTCTTCTCGATCATAGCTGAAGGCTATCAATGGATATAAACTTATAAATGTGTTAGCTTTTTAGCGTATTTTTTTTCAAGACCCATCTGAACGAATGCCGAGCAGAAATAGCGGCTGTGAAAGAGCTACATCCGGGCAAGTCCAACTACAGTCAAGTGTACGATGACGCAGGCCTGCTGGGGTCCAAGGTCAGTGACTGGGCACGAGGTACAATAGCATATGGTACTTGTGGTACTGTAATCTGCTAAGCACAAATAATAATCGGCAGTGGCGTAGGAACCGAGGGGGCGGGGGAGGGGGGGGGGGGGGGGGTGGGGTCCATGCATCAAGTGGCCATGCAATACCTCCTTCCTCTGTACATGTCATGGCCAGAGCAGTATCTGTACAATTAACACCTTCATTGCCGAAAAAACGTGAACACGATGCCAACTACAAGAGACATAGATCCTCATGAGCCCCCGCGACTGCGGGGGCTGATGAGGATCTATGTCTCTTGCTGAGACCAATTTGTATCCATGTTTCATGGACGGTTTTGGCTTTTGGTTATTGACTGAACAAAGATTTCAGAAACAAAAAATGTACATACAGCGACATGGAAAGGGTTAATACATTTACATACGTGTCAGTGAATGAATGAACGGACAGATCGAGACCGATCAACAGACTTGGATACCATCTTGCAAAAGGGAACAAATCCTTCCTACACTTTTACAGTTGTTTTGCTTGCCACGATGACTGAATGGCTGAGGAAATGGCTTGGGGGGGGGGGGGGGGGGGGGGGGGGTCGGGCGGCTGGATGATAAATGCTGGCTCGACAAATAACCGGTTCCAAAAGACTTTCATGTACATTTTAACAGACGATCCTGGCCCACTGTGTTTTCATGACGGAAGATGAGATCCTCCTCCTCAAGAAGAGGCAATGCGGGGTGGTTCACTGTGCGTGCTCCAATAATACGTACGTAAATATCTAGTTTGGTACATGGAGCACAATTTATCAGGCCGTCTGTGTCTAAAGACAAGGCCGGATTAGATTGATGGATGGACGAATTGATGGATGGGTGGACGGATGGTAAACCGGTGGTTGATGATGGTGCATTTGCTCGCATTTTCACTCGTGTAATTTTTCTTTGCAGACTTCGAAGTGGAATAATGGATTTGCGGATGTCACTTGACAGCGGACTGAAAATTGGCCTCGGAACCGGTGAGCAGCTAAATAGGTGTGCTGGTCTGTGATTTAGGAGCTTACGGATGGAAGCCGTAAGATCCTAAATCACAGACGAGCACACATTTGATGGTAAGATTGTGGATGGACGTGAATCATTCAGAAACACTGCCGCTTTACCTATGCTGCACTTCACTGCCGTGGCAAAGCGATCGCTACTTAGCTGCAAGATGCATACATATTTATTATTATTAACACATTCGCTGACCGTCAGTGATCCCGAATTTCGCATCTGAAACCACTGCAAGCCGACCGACATTCGCGTGAAGAAACAGATGTAATTGGGACCTGAAATAGTTACAAACCAAAGAACACATGACTAACACAAGACATAAATCCTCATGAGCCCGCACAACTGCGGGGGCCCATGATGGTTTATGTCTCCTGAAGCTGGGTAGCGTTCGCCTTGCCCAGGCGGCGAAGGGGTTAAAAGTTATAAGTCCTGAATATATACTGACGAGGAAAAGTAATGAGACATTTTTGGAATCATCGGAAACTGTGACACTTTAGTGTTTCTGTTGATTTAAAAAGTGTCGCATTTCTTTTGCTCGTCGGTGTAGTGCATCATCTTTTTTTGTTGGCTGTGTGGCAGACGTTGGAGGGGCCTATTCACCCACCATCCTGTCAGCCATGCGTAATGCAGTGGATGTGTCCAATATCTGCGCTATCGGGCACCAAGAAAGACTGCACACACAACAGCAGTTACAACAGGAGAACGGCGGCTTGCAAACCGCCACTGAACACAGCCAACATAATGAGGTGAAGGACGCGTATCGACCAGTTACCATGGACGAAGCTTTCTTCATGGCCACTCTTGGAGGAAGCGAAGGTGGGGGTAATGTAGCTGGGAGTGTTGATTAGTCCACTTCCGTCCATACATCATTCTGTCCGTGACCGTCAGTCCAACCACCCATACACTTCTGTCATGAGAAGGATGTCCATTTTTGTTAAAAGCGAGACTTTTTTAAAATTGCATTACAATAAAAACCTCGCTTTTCACAAATATTGGACTTAGCGCCTTTTGCCATCACATGGCAGATCTGTCCATCAGAAGAAAAGCACTCGGCAGACGCAATCAAGGAAACTTCGCTATTTTTGTACGGACCGAAGGTTTAAAGTGTGAAATCAATTTTAGATTTTATCTGTTCCAGTTCTGGGCATAAACTGCGGAAACTTCAAGGTTGGACGAGAATTCGACGCACTTGTCATTGACCCTGAGGTCAAGGACTCGCCTCTTGACCTCTTCTCTGTGGATACCACTCAGACAATCTTTCACAAGTTTCTATACACAGGTGGAGTTTTTTTTTCTTTTGCGTACAACTGCACTGAATCAGTTATGTCCAATCTGAGTTTTACACTTGAAACGCATTCATATCGTATTACAAAGGGCGCTACCATGGTCGGTCTGTTTGTGAAGAAGTGTTTTTGTTGTCTTCTAAGGCGAAAGCGGGCATACATAAGTTTGGTCGTTGTTTGCAAGGGGCGCAATTTTTGGTTGGTCTGAGTTGTTTCTCGGGCTTCGGAAAGGGGCGATGTTAACTCATTCAGCCCGACGGCCGTATTTCCCAAATTTTGGAGGCGTCATCTAATAATAAAATAATAATAATTACGGTATTTATAATGCGCTTATCTTATAATAATTATAACTCTAAGCGCACACTCACAACTCGCGCACGCATGCGCACGCTTTAGACAATGACTCACGTACCACAAACAGTGAAATACATTACGACGGTCAGCTTGGGGTGGGGAGTGCGGTGATATAGTGCTAAAACTGTTGAAAGAGGTGAGTTTTGAGGGCGGACTGGAAGGAGGAGAGAGAGTGTTTCTGACGGAGAGAGAGTGGGAGAGTGTTCCAGATGGATGGACCGTAGACGGAGAAGGAGCGGGGACCGAAAGTGTTAAGTTTGGTGCGAGGGATGTGGAGGCGGAGAGGGTCGGAGGCAGAGCGGAGGGAGCGGGAAGGTGTGTAGGGGTGAAGTAAGTTGGAGAGATAGGCAGGAGCGCAGTTGTTCAGGGATTTGTAGCAGAGAGACAGAACTTTGTATTGGATGCGTTGGGGGATGGGGAGCCAGTGAAGGAGTTTGAGCAGGGGTGTGATGACTATGATCTAATGACTATGCACCAGTTGCAGGAGATGGATCGACCATGATAATTCAAGTGCAGTGCCAGATTAGCTTGGCGCCAACAGGCGCCAAGGTAATCTGGCTTGAATTATCATGGTCGACTATCTCCTGCTGTAGAGCATCAGGGCTGAATGGGTTAATGCACGTCGCCGCTATATCATTAGCCAAGTGAATACATGCGCATGTTTTTTTTTTTTCTTCTGCAGGTGATGATCGCAATATGACTCAGATCTACGTTCGAGGACAGAAAGTGATGGACAAAACCAACTAAACTGCACTGCATCTGTGGACCAAAACTTTGACAGGATAAACGGGGCATTGAGTAGTGAATAATGCGTACTGTCAATGCGCAGAGGTGATCGGGTCGACGTGAGCCCCCGTTGGCCCGCGCACGCCTGTGCGCGGGCTAACGGGGGCTCACGTCGGCCATATATCCTTTTGCGTACTTGTCTCTCACCATTTTGTGTTTTGGCTTGAGATCCCGGGCGTTACAGGATCAGAATGGCAGGACAGCCAATATCATAAAGCATCTTAGATTCGTGCACATGGGCAGTCGCGGGCAGATTATGCATGGTCTGAAATCAGTGGGTCGCACATGCATCCACACACATTAGGGCGTAGTGGTGTGTGTGATTGTGGGCGCGTGTGAGCGTGTGCGGGAGATTAATGTGTGTGTGTGTGTGTGTGTGTGTGTGTGTGTGTGTGTGTGTGTGTGTGTGTGTGTGTGTGTGTGTGTGTGTGTGAGAGAGAGAGAGAGAGAGAGATATGATGGTGATGATGAAACGTTTTATTGACAGGATAAAGTTTTAGGCAAAACGCCTCTCTTACAAACTGTCCTGTTAGAAAAGAAACATTAACGTAAACTCTTGTAAGAGAAACACAATGAATCGAAACATGAAGAAATAAACTGAAAAAAAGTCCACAATACAAAAGCAATGCAAATAATGCTCACACATATCAATAACAGTGAATAATAATTATACATACATAATTATATATATATATATATATATATATATATATATATATATATATATATATATATATATATATATATATATATATATATATATATATATAAATAATAGTCCGTTCAGGTAGTAGGTTACTGTAACAAGATGTTATACAAACGAGTTTTGAAGGTTCTACAGTTAGAAATGGATTTAATTTGGGGTGGTAGTTCGTTCCAGGCTTTGGCACCTGAGAACGAAAGGCTGGTCTGGCCCATGGTAGCTGTAACAAACTGTTCCTTGTGTTTTGTCTTTGACTATCCAAAAATAACATACGAAGGTAAGATGGGGTTTTATGGTGAAGAATTTTATGCATAAGTATGCATCGATTAAATGTGAACTGTTTGTTTAGGTTTAGCAGTCGGATGGTTCTAAACTTTTCGTTCGTGGGAGAGGGACCAGGCACAGTTAACTTTACCCCTCGACGATAAGAGAGAGAGAGAGATGATGATGAAACTTTATTTATCAACGGTAAAAAGTTTTGACAGAAACAAATCATTTTACAAATTTGCCGTTGCTAGCATCTACAACATAAAATAGATTAAAAGATACTAATAATAATAATAAAGAATTATATTTACACATATTATTTCATGCAACAATAAAATTAAAAAAAAATAAATTATTTACACAAAATAATAGTAACACTCAACATTCATCTTATACCACACACACACACACACACACACACACACACACACACACACACAAACAATATATATAAATGCATATATTACATGAAAGCATTAACCATCAGGGTTTGTTTAAATGCCCAGTGTTATGTTTGGCTCATCAGGTAATAAAGTTTCGTTTTAAAGATTCCAAACGAGGCTATAGTCTTCAAATGTGCAGGAATAGTGTTCCATACAAACGGTCCAGAAAAGGATAACTAGTTTTAAAGAGGTCAATTCTGGGCAGAGGTAGGGGTAAAGTATTGTTCCTTGAGGTCCGTTCGCGTTCTTGCTGTGGCATAAATTTGGTGGTTAGATACTGCGCTGTCATTTTATTTAATATCTTGTGCATGAGGATGCATTTGTTGAAATTAAGTTGTTGACGCAGGCCGAGAATGTTTAGATGTCTAAATTTGTCTGTGGTAGGAATGGGCCGCGTATCTATCATTTTGACAGCTCTTTAATATATAGAGTTTAACCTGTTCATGTGAACATCACTACAACCGTCCCACACTGTGGAGACATAATCAACGTGAGACTTGATATGGGCATGAAAAAACAGTTTACGAGTATGTGTATCCGTTACTTGTCTAAGCTGGGACAACAGGAAAGTGTTTTTAGCAATGGTTTTATAGACTGTATTTATATGCGTCTCCCAACATAATTGTTCGTCAACGTGTATTCCCAAGAATTTACGCTCTGTGACTTGTTCTATCGGTTTAGCGTTCCGTTGTAAATGTAACGGCTGTGGTCGGCATTGGTGTTTTTGTCGTGTAGTGATTAAAATACTCTTTGTTTTTTCTGGATGAAGAACCATATGATTCTCTCTACACCAGTCGGAAACCTCGCTGAGACTACTTTGTAAGCTAAGGTTAATGTCAGCTGTTTTTTTACCTGAAACATGGAGGCTCGTATCATCCGCAAACAAGTTGCAATTGACATCAGTGTTAGTAATATGCAAGGCCAAATCATTAATGAATATAAATAGAAGAGGTCCCAAGATCGACCCCTGGGGGACACAGTAATTAACTTGTCCTTGTTTAGAGTATTTTCCATGGGTATATACCTTTTGTTTTCTGTCTTTTAGGTATGATCTAAAGAATGCTATGGCAGTTTCACTTATATGGTATGCTGCTAGCTTCTTTAAGAGAATGTCATGGTCGACAAGATCAAATGCTTTTTGTAGGTCTAAGAAAACAGCTCCAGACATCAGGTTTTTATTTATTGATTCCAGCCAGCTGTCTACAATGTGTGTCAGTGCTGACTGACATGAGTGTTTCGGTCTAAAGCCGGACTGATAAATATTTATGAAATTGCCCTTTTCTAGAAAATCGAGGAGGTGTTTTTGTGTGTGTTTTTCAAGGGGCTTTGACAGGGCCGGCAAAAGTGAGATAGGACGGTAGTTATTGACATCTTCAAGATCTTTTGATTTAGGGATTGGAATTACCTTGGCCTCTTTGAAAATAGTTGGAAACGTGCTGTGTCTTATACAGAGGTTAAAGATATAAGTGAGTGCCTCTACCGTATATGGTAGTGACATTTTCAGAATTTTGTTGTCTATACCATCCATCCTGGTGGACTTTTTGTTCGGCATGCTAGAGATAAATTTGCCGACTTCAGCGACGGTAATATCAGGAATGATGAATGTCTGCAGTATATTTTTGGCCTCACAGTATTTTTCCAGTACACTAGGAACTTTGTACTCTGCGTTACTACTTGCAGTTGACTGAACAAGTGTTTCAGCTGTCGATAGGAAGTGGTTATTTAATATATCAGCTGACAAATGGGATGGTATTTCAGGGGCTGATTTACCCTTTGTTATAACGTTCAGGGCTTTCCACACCGATGCTGTATCTTTTTTGTCCCTAATCATTTCCTGGAAGAACAGTTTTTTTGACGCTCTCACTAAGTATTTAACACGATTTCGTTGTTTCTTATATTCATCAAACTGTTTTTCTTTCTTAATTTTGTCTCTAAATGACATGGCCTGTTTGACATCTACTGTTAACCAGGGTGGCAGGGTAGAGTGCTTAAACTCGTTTTTCTCGTATGGGCGCATGCTTATTTAGGACCCCAAAGAATAGATCCATCCAGTACGACAGGGCACTGTCAGGAGAAGTGTGGTTATACACGTCACTGAAAGGAGTATTGCGCAGATCCCGCAGAAAGTCGCCGTTATTAAATGTTTTGAAAGAACTATATTTAATTGTTTTATGTCTCTTTTTGTTCTCTTTGTCTAGTTTCATGGAGACTGTGCAACATACTGTGTTATGGTCACTGACAGCTAAGGAGGGAACATGTACATTTGATATTTTATCATCATTTGTCACATAAATATGATCAATCAGGGTTGAAGATGTACATGTGGTTCTAGTGGGGGGTTTTAATTAACTGTTCTAAACCGAATAGTGCTGTTGTTGACGCCCATGCAGCATTGGAGAGAGAGAGAGAGAGAGAGAGAGAATCAATGAATCAATAAAACTTTATTTTACAACAATTAAGGCATTGACATCGTCATTGACACAGCCATTTTACAAACCTGCCGTTAAGAGAGAGAGAGAGTAACCGGTGTCAGTAGTTGAAACCGGTGTCCATTTCAATATATTTTCTCAGAACTTCCTTTTTGCATGACACTAATGTATTTTTAGTTTGGTTCTTATACGAAAAGTGGAGGAAATATCTACAGACGTGTACATGGTAGACAGTGTTTCTTTTCATATTGTTCAATGGTGGTGCCAAAACAATTATAATAAGTAATTTGTGTGTGTGGTTGGATGTTAATTATTGCTATTCTTTGATATTCATAAGTTGTGTGTTTGGTTGATTTATATATATATATATATATATATATATATATATATATATATATATATATATATATATATATATATATATATATATATATATATATATTTTTTATTTTTTATTTTTTTGTTGTCTAATATCACCAATGTGTGGAAAGACGTTAAATAAATTCCTGATCCTGATCCAGGGCGCCAAGCTGTTTTGGCATCACCTTTGAACAATTTAACATGTGATGATGCAAATTACCTTACACTCATGAAACCGTAACGGAAGGAAAACATTACAACTTTACAGCATGAGAAGAACATATATTAATGGATCCAACAAGAGTCATAGAAACTCATGAGTCCCCGCGGGCTCATAAGGGTCTGTTCCTCTTGCAGCTTGTTGATGATCACTGCGTCCTAGTATCAGTGAATGGCTGAAGAGTCATCCGAACGTGATTGCTTTATCGATTGCGTACATGCATCGTATGAGTTTGTGATAAATGTCATTGCATCGTATGAGTCAATGATACACTTTATTTCAACACTATAACACTCAAGATACATCCCCACAAATAAAGCAATAACATCTTGTGACTGATGACATAACCTTTTTTTTTCATAGGTGTGAATGCTTTCGCTGTAATGGTTTTTGATCTATGACACGTTGGAGATGGGAAGGTTTATAATATTTTGATTTGTCTTTCGTTTTAGTGATTGAATTGTTTATATTTCAACCTTTTTTACTGCCGAGAAAACTTGAAAGGCCTTTGTAGCATGGTCTTTCTCAGAGCCCTGATACTGACCAGTAGCGTTCTGGTCTGTTAACATGACAGCGTGTTCAGAGCCCTAAGCTGGTCAATGTCGCTTGGTCTTTCTCAGAGCCCTGAGATTGACCAGTAGCGTCCATCTGCTACTTAGGCAGCGTGCTCAGAGCCCTGAGCTGGCCTATGTAGCTTGGTCTTTCACAGAGCCCTGAGTCTGACCAGTAACGTTTTATTCTGTTACTTAGGCCAGCGGAAGCACTTTATAAATAAAGTGCTGTTTTCTTGTTAGCTTTACGATAGCCTCACTTGCAAATTATTTAGATATATTTTCTTTATTGTTATTCTTGTTTCAATGCCTTATACTTTAATGTTTTTGATGTGCCTGTTACCTAGGCAGGGTGCCCAGAGCCCTGAGTCTGACCAGTAGCGTTTTATTCTGTTACCTAGGCAGTGTGCTCAAAGCCCTGAGCTGGCCTTTGTAACATGGTCTTTCTCAGAGCCCTGAGACTGACCAGCAGCATTCTGTTCTGTTACCATGACAGCGTGCTCAGAGCCCTGAGCTGGCCAAGGTCGCTTCGTCTTTTTCAGAGCCCTGAGAATGACCAGTAGCGTTTTGTTTTGTTCTGAGCAGCGTGCTCAGAGCCCTGAGCTGGTCTATGTATCGCGGTCTTTCTCAGAGCTCGGAGTCTGACCAAAAGGCGTTCAAAAACGTTCTGTTAACTCAACTTGGCCTTTGAGCTGGCCTTTGTAGCTTGTCTTTCTCCGTGCCCGGAGTCGGACTAGTATCAACCCTCCGAATATGCCCAGAGCTGTTATGTTTCGTATTGGTTGATTTATTATAATATGCATATCATGTACGTAATGATTCATCGTAATTGTATGACAAGTTGCTGGCTACCTTTACCCGCCCTCCACCCCAGCTGGCACCTTAGTGGATGGTTTAGTTTCATTAATAATATTTATATACTATGCATGTACATCTCGACCTGTATTAAACCTGTACACTTTCGCAGAACTATGTCATGGTGTTCGCAAGCACTGTTAATTTACATGACATGCATTCTGACTTACCCTATCAGTTACATATAGAATGTATTGCTTTGAGCGGAAGTATTTGCACACTGTGATTCTTGTAAAACTGTTCTTGTTAGTTGGGGCACGTTCACGTGTGCACTGAGTAGACGCACGTTGGGCATTTTCACCCACCAAAAACTAATTTGACTTGATTTTGGAACTCTCTTCTTGTCTTCATATGGATGCCGCAATTAGTGCATGCTGTTATGTGAACGTGCCCTCTTACGCCCAAACATGTGACACCACTATGTGCTATGTTATGCAACGTCTGTTATGGACTTACAGACTACTGTGTCTGCTTTGGACTACTTGATGTTAGGATACTGTAATAAATGTAAACGAAGCCGCGTGAATGCCTTTTATGTTCGAAGTGCGGAATAAACTTCAAATCACTGTGGACACTCACACAAAACTCCTGTGCTTTCCGAAGAAGTGCCACTGCTTTTTATTACTAAAGACAAAAAGAAGACTATACATGACGTCAAACTTTAATTTATAGTTGAAACGACGCACTTCCCTGCTTCGTACATGCGTAATTTAAACAAGCAGACTTCTTGTTACGTCACACAATCACTTTAACATGCGCTCACCTTTTGTCGTCGGTCCATTTTTTGTTGCTGATAAATCGAAGTTGCTAGGTAGATCGAACATAGGTAATCCACACCAGAAAATGCCATGCGAGTGGTATAAACTCTATCATCCAAAGGTAGTGACTTCTTCCGGTGGTAACCCCACCCGGGTCTGCCCTGGGGGACTTGGGTGGGGTTAGGTATTTTTTAGTTCCCAGGGTCACCCTGGTCAGCCCCACAGGGTGGGTTTTTCTCTCTATTCTGGGGCATGTGTTTCTGTCTACCCTTTGTCCATTCACCTGTATTTGCCTTTTTCAAACTCTCCCTACTGTCTGCACTGCCTGTAGCTCTTGATATTGGATGCGTGTTGCTAAATGGTCTTAGCTTTATTTAGGCCCCATGTGTTAGGTTTATTTAATGTATTTGACCGGCTGGCGACATACATTCAATGTTCTGTTTTTTTTTTTTTTTTTTTCACAAGCAGTGCAGGCACGTCCTGAGAAAGCCTTGTTGCTGTCGGGACGTTAAGCAATGTACAATCAATCAATCAATCTTCCGGTGGCGGTTAGGTCTGTTCATCTCCACATAGGAAATTTGACCACTGACACTCTAGCGTCATGTATTGCGCTATTACGTCAGCATGCAGGAACATTTGTCTGGCATACCAAATATTCACGTCACAGTACAAAGTAAATGACGTCATGTTCATTGCCAAAGATACAATGGCTTCTGTGTTGTGGTGTGCAGAAAACCAACTCACATCGGATTTATGCCGCCAAGAAAAAGGTGAGTAAGAAATAGATTCTTAAATCGGTGTTTAGATGATACTGAGAATCTCACTCTCATCGTCTTTAAACCTTATCCTATTCGCTTTTGCTCGTAGGATAAGGTTTTAAAACCACTCGAGTGAGATTCTCCGTATCACCTAAACACCGATGTAAGACCCCATATTTCTTACACACCACCTTCTTTGCTGTCTTTGTTCACGTGTGTGATACAGCCCTGTTGCGTAAACGGACACGTGTGCATACAATTTAACCTCAAACTGGCAGAACAGTTGGGTCAAATGAAGAAGAGCCCCACCCGGGTCTGCCCTGGGGGACTTGGGTGGGGTTAGGTATTTTTTAGTTCCCAGGGTCACCCTGGTCAGCCCCACAGGGTGGGTTTTTCTCTCTATTCTGGGGCAAGTGTTTCTGTCTACCCTTTGTCCATTCACCTGTATTTGCCTTTTTAAAACTCTCCCTACTGTCTGCACTGCTTGTAGCTCTTGATATTGGATGTGTGTTGCTAAATGGTCTTAGCTTTATTTGGGCCCCATGTGTTAGGTTTATTTAATGTATTTGACCGGCTGGCGACATACATTCAATGTTCTGTTTAGTTTTTTTTTTTCACAAGCAGTGCAGGCACGTCCTGAGAAAGCCTTGTTGCTGTCGGGACGTTAAGCAATGTACAATCAATCAAATGAAGAAGAGGTCACGCATGCGCACTAGTTCACTTTTGGGAACGCGGTCTCACGGTTCACACGTGCTAGTCAAGATCTTTATCTTTTTGTGGGTTTCCTTTGATCATCGATTTGATTTGTGTCAGAATTTCTAGGGATACACTGAGGTAGGATACAACCTTCTCATTTCTTTTACGGATATTGCTCTTACTTCCGGAGATAGGTTTCAAGAACTAATTTCCTTTGACGCTTCTCGATCTAGATCTTTCGCATAATCATGGCGGACCCCGTGGCGGGAACTAGCTGCTCTGATCGAAACAAAACGGACTCTACTAAAGAGACCATAACACTAACTGACATTATGCCTTGCATGAAAGATATCAAAAGCAGGCTATCAAGGTTAGAGCAGGACAGTTTTGACACTTCACAGGGTGAAGTAGATTTTGGAAGTGACAGCGAGCGTGGTGACGCTTCGATGGCAGGGATCAGGGATCCCAATCAGATCGAGCTGGAGGCCAGCTCTGTGAGTGATGATCTGAACTTTACTGTCACACTGCCAGAGGCAGTTGAAGAATCCCAGGGGGAAAATTCTATGCTTGACATTCTTGTGGGGCAGTTAGAACAAGAAGAGGAACTTGGGCCACCTCACAGATGGAGAAGATTGTCAGAAATCGTTTCAATATGCAGATGCAGGAGGCATCGTTGTCAGAACTTCTCAAGAAGTACCCCATTCCTGAGAATTGTAAAATACTGGCACCACCCACACTCAATGAAGCTGTCAGAGACAAATTAAATGCGCAAGGGAAAAGGGCTGATCTAATGTTATCTAATGTGCAATGGCAAATAGCCAAAGCTGCGGCGGCAGCCGTGAAAGTGTCGGTGAATCTACATGAATTCGCTACGCAGACAGCTAAAGAGTCCAGGAATCTGGATAATAAGAGTGTGGTTCAAGCAGCCAATGAAAACCTCGGAATTGTTGGTGACATCATCGCCATTCTTGGAAACGTACAACAGGAAGTTTCCATTCGTAGAAGGTACCAAATGCACAATTCGTTGCCGAAAGACATTCAGGGAATTTGTATCACAAAGGTTAAAAGATCGGATTCAGACAAGCTCTTTGGTGAAGAGGTGGAAAAAACTATGAGGTCAGTGAGAGAACAGCAACGGAATGCGAGCAAGACTGCTCCACGTTTCCACCCCTACAGACGCGGAATGCCGGGTTCATCCGATGCTTTTTTAGGATGAGGAAATCGGGGCTTCCCTCGGCCGTTCCCTTCCCAGAAGGGGGGTGGACGGGGGTACCGAAAGTAAAAGAAGCATCCAGTGTGTCAGCTGCTCCGATACCAGGGGAGATTACGGTGAGAAATTTTCTCTCAGACATTGAATCCACAAAAGCATCTTTGCATGAAGAGGCAAATAAATTTCAGGCTGGCCAAATACGATTTTATTTAGACCAGTGGAAAGAACTAACAACGGACAAAGACATCCTTAGATTAGTTCAAGGAGCAGTGATAGAGTTTTCAGAAATCCCAAGGCAAGATAACCCATCCCCTGAGCTTCATTTCACAGTAGAGCAAACACAGGCTATAGACTTGGAAATACAAGAGTTGTTAGAAAAAGGAGTGATTGTATCTTCTAACCACTCGGAGGGAGAGTATGTATCAGCAATTTTTGTACGCCCAAAGAAAAACAACAAGCTGAGAATGATTCTCAACCTCAAAAAGCTAAATCAGGATGTTGAATATCATAATTTCAAAATGGAGACATTTCAAAAAGCCATTACTCTGGTCAGAAAAAATTGCTGGTTTGCTTCTCTTGATTTAAAAGACGCCTACTATTCTGTACATGTTGATGAGAAATCTCAAAATTTCTTAAAGTTCATGTGGAAAGGCCAGCTGTATAGATTTACAGCTTTCCCCAATGGTTTGGCTTGTTGTCCAAGACTGTTCACAAAACTATTAAAACCTGTGTTTGCACATCTGCATAGACTGGGGTTTTTATCAACAGGTTTCATTGATGACTCACTTTTGTTGGGAGATTCTCTAGAAGAGTGTGCACATAATGTTGAACAAACCATGATTTGTTTACAAAAATTGGGGTTTGTTATACATCCTGAAAAATCAGTCTTTTTGCCAACACAGTCTATTACTTATCTGGGATTTGAGATTAACTCAAAAAACATGACTGTGTCTTTGACTCAAGAAAGGAAAGAAAAAATCTCAGATATGGCATCAAAAATTCTGGGCCAGAACAAAACAACTGTAAGAGAGTTAGCTAGGCTGATAGGTTTGGCAGTGGCTAGTTTCCCAGGTGTTAAATATGGACCTTTGTACTACAGGAATATGGAGGATGATAAAATTAAAGCGTTGAAGGTCAATGCTGGTAACTTTGATGCTTTGGTTGTTACCTCAGAAGATGCCCGGAAGGAAATACTCTGGTGGGAAACTAATATCAGCAGTGCTTATAATAACATAGAGGTAAAGGAACCAGATTTCATTATTAACTCGGACGCCTCATTGACTGGTTGGGGATGTTTCTGTCAAAACGGAAAAACAGGGGGACATTGGACCTCAGAAGAATCAAGTCAGAGCATCAATGTGCTAGAACTGAAGGCTGCAATGTTTGGTTTACAGGTATATGCAGCTGAGATGCGTGATGTGCATATCAGACTTATGCTAGACAACACAACAGCAGTTGCGTGCATAAATAAAATGGGCACAAACCACTCACAAGCCTGTAATTCAGTAACTAAGCAGCTTTGGTTGTTTTGCAAAGAAAGAAATATTTGGGTTAGTGCAGCTTACATTCCGGGTAAGGCTAATGTTGAAGCAGATGAGCAATCAAGACAGTTAAACTTAGATACAGAATGGCAGTTAAACCCTGACTTGTTAAAGGTCCTGGTTCAGCAATTAGTCAGTTGAGGCCAGCGAAAAAAAATTTCGAAGTCCCTACTTGACTTTAAAAGTGCAACCCTGACAGGGCCTCGTCAGATGGGATCCCCGAACATTCACGTTACTATAGCTGCTGTAGAGCGTCAGACGTCCTTGACGGCTGTCACAGTTCACGCAAACAGGTATACGCCACTCAGCTGCCAAAGGTCACTTCCAGTTGCATCTGTCCGTACACGGTAACACCCACAATTCTCGTGCAACAACGACGAAACGGATGACTATCCAACTTTCACTTCTGGGTCGGTACTGGGAAGCACTGAGCAACGTCCCGCACAGCGTCCAAAAATGGCCCAGGGAATGGTGACGGTACGTCGAACATGCTATATCGTGGTCTTCTCATTTCTTATGTCCTCGCATTTATCCAAAACAAGGTTTCCTCGAAAGTGTTTGCAAACAACAAGTCTTTATGGTAGTCGCCACTTTTACGAAGGGAAGCTACTAGATGTTTGTGTAAGGGACAGCACTCCCGTGCTAAGCAACGCGCAACGCGGAAACGCCCACCTCAAAACGATTTTATTTTTCACAAAAGCCTGGGAGATAATTTACAGGTCATCATGCAACGATGTGATGTTCATGGGTGACAGTGCGAGAATATGAAATGAATGTAAACGGGACATAAATATGCCCCATAAATCCATGGCCAGCAAGCGATATACATTCCCATGAGCTCCTGCGGATGCAGGGGCTCATGAGAATGTATGACTTTTGCATTTGGAACAGGCTGGCTGAAGGCCTGTTCTGTCTGAACCAAACAGCTGAAATTCAGCTTTTCGGGATTTTGAAAAGCTGAATCAGCTTCTAGGAGTGAAGACTGTCACCCATTGATGTGATTGTGGCTGTTCGTGTGTGTTACACTGACATAAAATTAGATTCCATTATAAGAATCTAAGCACTAGGTAATATTTTGATTTGTCGATTACTTCTCATCTTGTTTTTTTTTGTTTTTTTTTATCACAAAAGATAATTACTGTCTGCAAACTTGATGAGTTCAGTGATAATATTTTCTCCCCAGACCAACTGCTGTCTATGCACACGCAATGCACCCTGCCCAATGCATACCTCATGCAGGTGCCTGACAGCAAACACCGATACACCAACTACAAGCTAAAGGGTGCATGAGCAAACGAGAGGCAAGTTTCAAAATAATTAGATACAGGGCCGCAGCAGATGGCTCCGACCTTCGCCATACCAATAATGTATACATTTTTTTGACAAGACCATATAATTATTTCTTTTTATGCCCTCGACCCAAATTAATTTAAATGTTACTAATTTTTCCATTTTGGGGGGTTGTGCGAATTCTTCCCCCCCCCCCCCCCCCCCCCCCCCCCCGATTGACTTTAGGAAGCAGATGAAAGCAAGCTGGCATCATGCAGGCATGCACCCCTTCGGCTGGAGCATTAGGTTTCTTTCACCTCGTGCTATGGTTATGAGATATGAAATAAATGTTAGGAAACAGATATAATATATATATATATATGATATATATATGTATATTACTAATTCAACCACAATATATGTCATTCATAGTTTATCTATGTTTGCACTGACAGCAAACCATGTGGGATTTATTTCTGATCACTCCATATAGCAATGTTCTCTATCAGAAAACTGAAATGACTCAACCCGCAAAAATAAATATCAAGGAAATATATCAGTTCACAACGTCAAGAGGTATATCTCACTTGATCTTCATTTTGTGACAAAAACATTGTTTTCAAATACACTTCAACGTATGGTTTATTTGTTTATATCTGTACTGAGTGAAACTGTTAAAAATGCCTTTCATTGTGAGGCTTCTCTTATGAGTTTACCAAAATCGTCAAATACATCAATAAGTGTCTCTTGGCTTGACTTCACGAACGAAGATTCTATAGGGCTTGCCCACGTCGTCTGCAGGCATTTTGTGGCTGCGGAGGCCAATCCGGGACAGGCAGGTTTACATCAATAAGTGTATACATAAATAAAACACAATGACCATGATTGTCATAATTCCTAAAAATACAGCTGATTTTTTTTTATGAAATGAGTATGTCTATCCTCAACAAGACCAAGTAGTCTATGTACCCTACAGAACCACATAGTCCAGATCAAAATGGTGACTGCGAAGCGTGTGTAATGCAGAGACGAACTCAACGAAAAAAAGAAAGACGCTTAGAAAAGACAGCTACAACACAATTATATTCATATTATCTAGTAATAAATTGTGTTGTAACTGTCATTTCTAAGCGACGTTCTTTCCTCATAGGGTTCTTCTTTACAGAACAACATGCATGTACACTTTTACTTCCTGCACCATATATAACTGTAATAATACAAGAGGCAAAAACACAAACAGAACAGAGACAACCATTTTAATTATAAAGAAACAATTTCAGTGATGTCATTGAATTGTATGCATGGTATATTTTGCTTATGATGCTGTCATTCAAACTTGGTCTCTGTGTTTTGGTAAGTGAGGGAGAGGGGGGGGGGGGGGGGGCTGGAGGGGGCGGGTACACATGCAGGCATATATATATATATATATATATATATATATATATATATATATATATATATATATATATATATATATATATATATATACCGCAACGATTTCCTAATGTATTGTTACATATGGCAATATAGTTCTATCATCATATGCTACATTTTGCTATCCACCAAAATGCTAATATTGCCATGATTCCACAGCAGACAGACAGCCTTCATGGACAGGTCCAACCAGTGAAGAGACAACAGACTGGCCAGTGTCAAACATGTCACCAAACTGCAGGGGCGTTAGCAGCAATGTCACACAGAAACTTTGGAACAGCAAACAGCCTGATGCAGTGCAGTGTGCCCCAACTTGCTCTCAGCAGGCAGCTGCAAGACAAGAACAAAGGTCAGTTAGTACATGTGAAGATGTACTGCAAACACTGTTCTAGAGGAGTTTACTTGGCTACCGGGTATCAGCCAGTATAATCTACTCAACATGAAACCAACCGTAATGAATCATAGCCAGTGTAATCAATAAACTCCATACAAGACAGATTTGCAAAATAACTTTTACAAACAATTTCTTTGTCTCGGTGATGGTCAAACGATTTATACAGTTTTGTTCTAATAATAAAAGACATTGTAGCTTTGCAATGCTGCTTAGTAACATGATATTATATGAATATGTTTTCAGGCCAACATAACCAACTTTTCCCTGGGGGAGACTAAAGATGCACTCAACCGATGAGCAGCCCCTGGTGACTATAATGTGGGAGTAGAGGCGACACCTTATCAGCGCGTGACCAGTGAAGACAATCCGGCCTACTGTTTGTGTGGGAATCATCTAATAATAATGGACAACAAGAACTACTGAATTTGATCCAGCTGATCGAGTTAACAGAAGAACCAACTTTTCTAAATATTTGTAAGAAGCAGACCGAAGTCAAATTTTGCAGCGTCAAAAATTATAGCATCACATTTGCAAATAAAATTCACACATTATAATAGCAATCAAACATCACCAACACTCTACATACAGATTTTTTTCAGTTGTGTCATGAGAGCCATATGGGGCTTGGCAACAGCAAACACTGTTGCTCTTATCAGGTGGCCATAATCAGATGGCAGTTTCTAAGCCCCAATCTAAACTACCTGAGGGCACTATCTGGTTGCGTATGTGTGTGAAACCAACCTCCAAGTCTTTACTTCTGCTGAAAAACCACATCCACTCGTCGCTCAATCTTGTCATCTGTACTGCGTAGGTAATGTAACAAACTGGAGAGCTTCTCATCAGTGAGGCATTGGGGATACAAGGCCACGGAGCACATTCCTTGATGAGAAAAAACAGAATGAAAAGAACATTTTCATTAACTTTTAAAATTTACTTTCTGTCATGGAGATTGTTTACATCTGTTTGTACAAGGAGTTGGGACATGAATAAATGGACACATGCATGTAATATATACTCCATATTGTGCACTTTGTACTCTCTATAGAAGAAAGTATTAAAGTTGAATGTAAAAGCAAAATGTTGGACATTTTTTGTTTTCAATACATTTGGACATTCTTCTTCATAAATTGCATAGTCTGCTTTCATTTTTCATCCTTGTTATAACTACATACTGTAAACAGTGCACATGAACAGGAATTCTGCACCTGACTTGCCATAAGAAAGAATTAGTTTTCATGGTCAGTGTCACAATCCTAAATAGTATATTTATACAAATACATGTACTGTAATGATACTGAAAATGACATGTACAATACTGCACTTGTACCAGAAATTGCACAAGTGTGTAACATACATGTACTATGCATATTTCTGCTGTGCTACCTGGTATGCCACAGAGTGCCTGTTGCTAATCTTGGTATACTGCTTGCATACTTGGTGGTTGAAGTCAAGGATGGTAAGCCTGTTGCGCATTGTGTAGCCTTTGTAGCCAATGAAAGTTTTTTTTTGGGCCATTTCATTTTCAGCCACATAGATACATCCCCTTGACTAACACTCAAAACACTCAATGATGAGACTGAAACATATCTAAACTCTAAGTCAAAATAAGTGCATAAATAAGACATGATACCTTGATCATGCCTGGCAAGGACACTTGTAATGTGTGGTGATGGTTGATAACAGGCTTTATCCCTTGTTTCAAGTGGTGTTTAGCCTTTGGCAGCAGCAAAGAAACTGAAAACAGATGGCCAATATAATAGATAAAGCAAAACCTGAAAGTAAAAAAGCACAAAAGTGAAAATGTACCAGCAGCAGTTTATACTGAGTAGGTTATTTCGATGACAGGACAGTTTCGTGTGTTTTTGTTCTGCATACACTCAAGGATATAATCCTCCATGTAAACACACAGCTCAACTCAAACCTTTTATGCAATTCGCTTGCCTTTGTGCCACTCATCAAGGTAATGATCCAGATGTTTCAGTGGCTGCGATCAAGTCAGTAATAATATACAAATCTATTTCATACTGGAAAAAAGATACATGCATTACAGAGTGGCAAACTGACCAGTAGCTAGCACTAGCTGTTATGAAGACTTGGGAGAAAAACCACCATGGCACCATGATAATAATGTTTACTGTCAACTTGTAAATATACTTACAGTGTGGAGGTAGCAGTCATATGTAAATCATAACTTACAGTGTTGTGACAGCAATATTTCCAGGACACTATAAGCTACTTTATGTGTGATGTGATAACACTTTTACAAACAAAAATGATTTTGTGCAAGCGCACAGGTGTACCATACTTCAAAATCAAATGCCACCAAACTGATAATTACCTGAAAGTAGCAGGAGATTACAGTAGAACTCTGTCGGTGACAACTTATCGGACAGGTCTTGCTGTCTTCAGAAAATCGATGCCAGTCTGTGCATTCACCAGTTTCAAGTCACCTGACCTTGTGGCAGCCCTGCTGTCTAGAAACAAACCATAAACACAGTAATGGATGGACAAAACCTGTTGAACAAGAAATAAATACAGAAAATAGGCATGTGTGCACATACGCATGTGCATGTGGCTTTCTAAAAATGGCTTAGTCACAAAATAGCAGCACATTTGAGTGTTATGATATGGAGCAATATATACATACATGTATTTACATGATTCACAGAAAAACTCGCAATAAAATATTTTGGTATACAAGAATGATATTATAAGTTTTTGTCACTCATATTTCTCCTGTACATAAGCTTGTGGTTTCAGGAAAATATGAGAAATACATGTATCAGTGGCAAGCCAACTTACAATAGACCACTTATATACCTGATTGTGAGTTTCATAATGAATTATGCACATACATGTATTGCTCTATTTCATCACACGGAAATGTGCTGCTATTTTGTGAACAAATATATTTTAGGTTGATTATAGTGGTATATTTTATCCTTACCTAGACCTGTTGATTATATTCTCATCCAGACAATTGCTGATGTTGTTTTCATACAGCGAGCAGCTGTACATTTGTTTTCATTCAGACAGCTGAACATTTTGTCTGTGTTCAGACAACTGCAGGTATATTTTGTTTTTTATTCAGACAGCTGTATATTTAATTATATTCAGACAGCTGTATATTTAATTATATTCAGACAGCTGTATATTTTGTTCTAAATATAAGCCAGCTGTACATTTTGTCCCAAGCATACACACACACACGCACACACACACACACACACATTTTAGGTTCACAACTTACCTTGCCACTGCGATTATCTGTTATGTATTGTGATGAGATTGGGCGTTGTTCCATTACTGATGCACCTTCACTTTCACTTTGTACTAGCTTCACAAATGTATCCACAGAAATAACACATTAGCTGCTTGCTGCTCTGTGAGCTCATTTGATGTGGCACTGAAAAAGAATCAAATGACTGGTATTTGTATAGTTATGTAATGCACACACGGGTCTTGTACTAGAAAACGCCGTGGCGTTCTGAAGATATTTACACAAAAACAACCACGTACACAAACCCCCAAAACAAATCGCAACTAAAAGTGGAAACTTCTAAATGTACATCAGACCAGAGCTCAGAATATATCGCATATTTCATTATGTATATAACACAAATATGTGTAATAGAAAATTGCCCAGAAACTATTACACTTATTTATAAAGGAGAGAAAATTTAAAAACAAAGTTGCAGGCTGTTACTATAGTGACCTATAGTAACTACAGAAGAGACGAACAGTGAGGCTAAGATTTCCAATCTATTCTTCGTCTTGTTCATCGATGTATTCTGCCTACTTCTCACCACTGTCGTCTGCTGTTATTTCCTCAGTCATCATTTCCCCCGAAATTAGTGTCCTGTACACCAGAACACACATAACATTACGATCGCTAGGGCTTCTTGTTGTTGACAAGGAAGTGGTCATTAGAGTGGTGTCCCCTGATAATACATATTTACGAGTACCTTCCCTTTGTAAACACGACGTCAGCTACACGCGCATAGGTGTTTGTTGTTGTTGGAAATATACTTACCAACAAAAGTAATATTTGTACCACAAAAGTGAAAAGACCACACCATATCATGTTGGACTTACCGCCACCATTCGCTGGACCTTTTTGGGACGCTCTGCGGACGTCGCGGCTCGGTGCAGGGCTTCACCAGTGCGGCAAAATGAAAGTTGGATATTTTTCAGTCGTAGTTGCACGGGAATTGGATGTTACCGCGCACGGACAGATGCAACTGGAAGTGACCTTAGGCAGCTGGATGGTGTATACCTGTTTTCGTGAACTGTGACAGCCGTCAAGGACGTCTGACACTCTACAGCAGCTATAGTAACGTGCGTGCTCGGGGATCCCATCACACGGGGCCCTGTCGGGGTTGCACTTTCAGTCTTTCTGTGTCAGGTAGGGACTTTGAAAATTTTTTTTCGATGTCCTCTACTGACTAATTGCTGAACCCGGACCTTTAAAGGAGGCTCTGAGAGTGTTGAGGTTTGAGCCTGACATTGATCTCTTTGCTTCACGGGTCAACAAACAGTTTAAAGATTATGTGTCCTACAGACCAGACCCAGAGGCGGTTGCGGTTAATGCGTTTGACATTACATGGGCTGATAAAGCTTTTTATGCTTTTCCACCTTTTAGCCTCATTCCACTTGTTCTGAGGAAAGTTGTGAAAGACGAAGCGCGGGGAGTGATAGTAGTTCCAGAATGGCCAAGTCAAACCTGGTATCCGCAACTGGCACGCCTGCTCACGGAGCAACCTGTACTGATCTCGGCAAGGCGAAACCTGCTGAAAATGCCTCAAAACCCAACACAACTTCATCGTCTGCAAAAAACTCTAAAATTCCTCATTTGCAAGGTTTCTGGCGTAGACTCAGAAAACAGGGCTTTTCGTGCCAAAGTGCAAACATCATGTGCTGTTCTTGGAGAAGTAATACCTCAAAGGCGTATGCAACTTACATTCGCAAATGGAAAAGGTATGCAAGTAGGCACAGTGTTGATCCGCTTTCGCCATCTTTAAAGGGTGGAATAAATTTTCTGGCATTCCTCTACAAGACTGGTGCAGGGTACAGTGCAATTTGTATTGCGAGATCAGCTCTTTCAGGATTAATTGAGTTTAGTGACTGTGAGCCCTTTGGAGAAAACAAAATGGTAAAAAAGTTCATCAAGGGTGTTTATGAACTTAGACCCACATTTCCAAAATATGCAACTACATGGAATGTTGATGTTGTCTTTGACTACATCAGATTACTAGTGCCACATGACAAACTGTCACTCAAAGAGTTGACACATAAACTGGTGATATTAGTTGCGTTGCTGTCAGGACAACGTTGCCAGACTATTGCTAATCTAGCTATGGAATCTATGAAACTCTCGGAAAAGCGGGTGATCTTCCACATTGACTTTTGTGTCAAACAGACTCGTAAGGGCAGACATTTAGCTCCTATTGAGCTGTTAGCGTATCCAAGTGACAAAAGTGTGTGCGTCGTCACAGTGTTACATCACTATTTACAGAGGACAGAGACCATACGCCAAAATGCCCGTCAACTTTTCTTAGGCGTGCAAAAACCTCATAGACCAGTGGGTCCAGAAACTGTAGGCCGATGGATACGGGATGTTCTCACACGAGCTGGCATAGACACGCAACAATTTGGGGCACATTCAACTCGCGCTGCAAGCACATCAGCAGCAGTCAGCCGTGGCACTCCTGTTGATGTAGTAATGAAAGCGGCTGGTTGGGCTAGCGAGTCAACTTTCACCAAATTCTACAAGAAGTCTCCTGTCACTAACATGGGCCAAGCTCTGCTTGATGGTTTTTTCTCAAAGACTGGGGGTGTTTAAGGTGCGTGTTACAGACTTATTGAGAGTCACTTAGTTTGCACACTAATGTCTCTCTAAAAGCTTCATTTGACCAACTGTTCTGCCAGTTTGAGGTTAAATTATGGGAACATGCGAGTACTTACCATGGAAGTATGAAGCACTGTTCTCGATTTGACCGAGAACTGAAGCAGGAACAGTTGTGTCAAATCCCACCCTTTGCATCGAGTGCCCTCCCACAGAGTTTTAAATAATATAATTGGTTATTATAGAGAATGAGAATATGAGAGCCCCAGCCCACCCCTCCCCCAAACAATATATTTATTCTAATTAACACGGTAATTAAGCAAGCCCACGTCAACAAAGACACCCAATACCTTTATTACCTAGCCATTTTAGTTCCACTCCAGAAATCATTCAAGCTACGTTTGGGGGAGGGGTAGGCTGGGGCTCTCATATTCTCATTCTCAGAATAATTAATTCTAGAATGAGAATATAAGATTTGAAAACCAATCAAATCGATAAATGCCACATCGATCAACTAATTATTGTAATCAACTAGTCATTTAGACAAACCCAACGCCACCCAATATACCCAATACCTTTATTACCTAGCCATTTTAGTTCCACTCCAGAAATCATTCAAAGCAACGATTTTTGATCAGCTACCAACCTGCGATTATTAAGCCAGATACCCCACCTAACCTAAATTATTAATGCTGCCATTGACTTCTTTAAACAAAATTATTATATTACGTTTTAAAATGAACCAAGACGAATTACTTCTTCTAAGCGATATCTGTGCTGTAGAGAACAAAGACTTAGACCAAAAAAACCAGCGGCTTCTATCTGTAGTTGTGTCCGGCAAATCAAAAGCTTTTCTCGGTAAACAATACATGACAGAAGACATAGAATCCCTTACTGCTGATGAGCTAATTAAACTACATTCTAAATATGAAAATCACATTGCTTCACTAATGACACGTGATTTGAGTCGATCTCTTGTCTGCCTATACACAAAAGCTGTAAGTCACTTCCTACCTGTTGATAGTGACAGCCTTTCACATGATCTCGAAAGCAACCCCATAGTTTCAAGTTCAATAGGTAAATTAGCATGCCTTATGTTTTACAAGTTTGGGAATTACCTTGCACCTGCTGTAACCTTACTTGTTACTAGTAGTCATATTGATTTTTCTAAAATAAATTTTAAATTAGAAGAAAATGGACGAGACGACTCCACAACAGAGCCATGTCTTGACACAGGTTCAAACAGTGACTAAGACTAAAAGCCCAGGTAGAATAGAGGCTGGAAAAAGATTAGCTGAATATAACAGACAAAAGAAATTACAGCTTCAAGCATTAACAGAAAAGACTGACACACCATCAACAGCACCAGTGTCACTACCGTCACACCCCCCACAAAGTGATAAAAAAACAACTAAACCTGAAACAACAAAATATATAGTTGCTGGATTTGTTGTCGGATTTGGTTACGTAGGTTACCAATTATATAAAAAATACAAACCAAACACTCAAACAGTGTCCAAAAAATCAAACACTCCAAAAACAAAAGAAGTAGTCTCCACATTACCAGCAGTGTCAAAACCTTTGGACCCATTTTACATGCAGTAAATAAATTTATTATTTTAATTTTTATGGTATAAGAAAATGAGCGACACAAAGAACTTAATGAACCTTGTCTATCACTCTGCTGTAATAAGTGGACTAGCAGTAGCTTATTCTATGCTGGGAAAAAGTCTTCTCAAAATGAAATCAGCAGACCTTAGTAAATTAGACTTCGAAGACAGTGCTAAACTAGTAGTTGTTATAACAGCATCGATTGCAACAAAAGATTTTCTAGTCAAGCAAGGAATTATTCCAGAAAATATTTCTATGTAAATAAAAATATGGCAACTATAGCTGTCATGATTGGTGGTGCAGTTATTAACGCATTAGCTTTTAGTGGATCAAACTATTTCTTTTCAAAAGTTAGTAAAGAAGAATCAGCAGAAGAAATGAAGCGACACAATGAGGCATCTGAAAAACTAGTTCAAGCTCAACAAGATTATGAAAAGCAAAGAATTGAGAAACTTGATTTTATTAATGAAAAACTAAAACTTGAGGGTCACGCACAGCATACATTTTCAAACGTTGATGACGCGATCAAAGAATACTATCTTGTTACTGGTGAAGACATATCTATTCCACAACCAAAACTTAGTGACTACTACCAACCAAGCCCAGAACAAAGAAATGGAGAAATAATATTTGTTTTAGTAGGAATGACATTAGTATATTTTACAGGAGTTTATATTGCTAGAAAAAATGGCAGACGCTAAACTATCAAAAATATATTACTCTCCAATTGGCTACTGGAAAGGGAATACTGCAATAAAAAAATTACATGCTGCTGTGGGTGGAGATGTTAACCAAATAAAACAGTGGCTTAAAAAACAGGCAATTTGGCAAATATATCTTCCTGCTCCAAGAAAAATAACAAGGCCTCATTTTGAAAACACTATCCCTAATGACACACACCAAATGGACCTCCTGTTTCTTCCGCATGACACAATAAAAAAGAAACGATACAAGTATGCATTAACTGTTGTTGACATAGCTTCAAGGTATAAGGATGCAGAACCCATAACTGACAAAAAAGCTGTAACAGTGGCCACTGCATTATCAAAAATATATAGTCGAGGTCCTTTAAAATACCCTAGGCTTGTGCAGGTTGATGATGGGAGTGAATTTAAAGGCGCTGTTAATCAGTTATTTGCAAAGCATGGAGTGCTAGTGCGGCGAGGCATACCAGGCTTGCATAGATCACAGGCTATTGTAGAAAACTTTAACAAGCAATTATCGGAGAGACTTTTTAGCTATCAGTATTCTAAGGAACTCATGCATGACACACGTAACACTGAGTGGGTTAAAAGATTACCGTCTGTAATAAAAGCAATGAATAATGAGGGTCACCCTAAACCTGTTGATTCTATTAAATTGAAAACAATACCGTCAGAAATAAAAACAACAACAACACCTCCAGACACTAACTTATTTACAAAACAGGTGAGATATTTGTATCAACCCGGTGAAGCCGAGAATGACGTCAGACGTAGGGCAACTGATCCAATTTGGTCTACATCTGTTCATAATATAAAAAAAATAGTTCCTTCAGCTAATGCAACAATATATTATCTTTATGAGCCTGCACCCCAGAGGGCTTTTGTTAGAGAAGAATTACAGATTATTCCCACAGATACTGTTACTCACTTTTAACAATTTCAATTCATCAATTAGTTTATCAAGCAGATTATCAGCTATTTCTTCAGATAACTTGAGCCTGTAATGACCTGGTGCATAAGCTTTTTCCTTAGTGTGAAACACTCTTTTTGTGTCTCCAACTGCTAGAGACTTTTTATATGTTTGAATCATTTCAATATTATGTTTGTTTGATCTTAGTGTCTTGTTTGGATAATCAGGCATTAATGCACCATCTAACACTTGCTTGTAATGTTCATGTCGAATGTCTTTATTTTTTATTGCTGTTTTCTTGATACCTTTGGCTTTCGACTGACTACCTTTCTGATGCAGTATAGAATACATTTTGGATCTCAGTCCAACGTACTCAACTATTGGCACACCATTCAGTTCATCTTTAAACTTACCAGGCACTTTCTTGTTTTGTGTGCTAAACAATGGGTGATCTTTAGGATAATCAGACGTGTCATACATGTGTAACTCGGTTTTCATGTCTTCATAAAAGTCTTCAGTACACACATCTATGATCATAGAGTCAGTGTCAGTGTATAACAATCGACACTCAGGATACTTTGGTTTAAAGTAATCATAATAAAATTCAAGCATTAATAATTTTGACAACTCAAGAATAGCCATACCTATAAATACTGGCTTGTCCAGTTTAACAATCTTTTTTTTGAGTGACACTGCATACAATGATGAATGAAATTCTTTATACCCTGTGTACTGAGGCTTACCTGTAAGTTTAATTGCACCTGATTCAGTTGTGACCAGTCTCACATCTTTTCTGTGATGAGGATTTTCCATAGTCTTACCAAAACAGGCATTGTTCATAAGCTTAAAGAAGTCTTTGTCAAATGCAGTGTTACCTTCTCTTGCACGCAATGTTGTGTTTTTCATTATGTAATCTTTCATAAAAGCACTTTGATCAAATTGAATTCCTCTATGAACTTTTTTTTAGTACTAAACCATGTCTGATGTAAAACTGTAACAATCGATAGTGACAAACGTAATTGAATTTGTCATTTAAATTTGGTACAAGTTTGGTGTCTTCTTTTTCCCCGTTAAACTCAGTTTCTCAACTGCTAATGGATAATCATTATGGTAATCATGTAAATGGTGTGGATACTCCAAGTCTACTTCAAAGATCCAACCCTTTTCATCATTTTGACCTCGATCCATAATATATTTTGTTAATTTTTTTATGCCATACTGTGACAAATCTTACAAACAAAAGTTTTTTTAATGGCAACAATTCACACATTGCAAATCCATACAAATTATTAGCATCCAAGTATGTAATAAATGACATTGGCTTTGACGGGTCAAAGTCGTCAAGATATTTGTTGTTGGCCTTGCCATAATTGTTTGCTGCTAGACTAATACCTCCCCTCAATCCACGTTCCACCATTTCACCCATCGTACGATCAGACAACAGGTCTATAAATATCTTACTGGATTTCAAAAATGCATCCCATGTCATGCCAGGACTAGTTATGTAACAAGCAGGGTCAAGCTTGTAGTGTAACAAACCCTTTTCACGGTAACTTTCAAATACGTCTGCTAGCAAACAGACATCAGCCTTTAAGTATTGGTCATGATAGTCACCAATAGTTTTACACCCTAGTTTTTCCCATGCATTAAGTGCGTGTTGGTATTCAGAGTCAGAAATACCTTTACCAATTAGTGTAGAATAAAATTTCTCTTTTGGTGGTAGTCTTGTTTCTTCAAACACAACCCAGTGATCAATGTACTCATATGGATAAACACCTTTTTTAATCAAGTCCGGCTCAAAATATTTACTTGTTATTGGATACTCACTCAGTCCTTCTGCCAGACTAGCCAACCCTAAAGACAAATGTTGCATGGAGTCATAAAATGCTAATTTATCTAACCTAAAAGTCAAGTATTTTTCAGTTGTCTGAGCAATACAACTAATTTTTTTGTAAGACTCGTCTACAGCCTGCATGATAATGTGTGAATCATATCCCTTCAGATTGTGAAAAAAGATTGGTAACTTATATGTCTTAGGATTTATTTTTAATAACAAGTTACATTTGTTATGAGCGGCACCTCTGTAACGACCAGTTATGTGATCATGATCTCAAACTTTATCACCATCAAGGACGTCTTCACAAATCCAACACATCACTGATGCATCAAAATTCTGTTTGTCTTCTTCTGTCATCACCAAAGGCATCTGACAGTTTTCAAAATACCTTACTACCTGAATATACAGATGTCTCATTTCTGTTAAAAACTCAGCTGCTGCATTTTCACCCCTGTAGATAACAGGTTCTGAATGAAGACCGTCTGACCTAACAATAATGTATCCAAAAGAACACACCACTTGGTCACTCAATTTTATAGTCTTTGGTAATGACTCTGGAACAGGACCTTCATAAGGAACAACGAGTGATTCAAAATCAGCATATACTACAAACGGCAGCTTTTGCTGATTCCCATAGTTCTTAAAATACACTTGACTGCCAGGATCTGGATACTTAAGTACAGTTTGTATGTCATCAGCTGATCTGCAGTGTAAAACATGTTTGTCTGCTAATTTTATGGAGGAAAATCTTTGTAAACATTTTTTACAAACTTCCTGTTTGCCATTGTGTTTTGTTGTATGATCATGAATTAGACGTGACATATTTCTGATAATTGTGTAGTGGAAGTTATTGTTATCACCAATTAGCAACATGTCAACATGTTTATCTTCTGACTGACCATAGGTTGGGGCAATTGGGGACACTCTAATTGGCTGTAACTTATTTTCAGACTCATTATCCCACACATACACATTTACAGATATACCAGGATTTAGTTTTTCAAACAAGTCTATGTCCTCTATTTTAACAGGGAACTCAATGCCACTGAAGTTGAGTTCATTTACAAATTTGATATAGTTAGATACACGATCAGGTTTTGCTTTTACAAAATGAAGTTTAGCAAGCACACACCACATGAAACAATAGTTGTCATTGTTTTGAATATTGACTACAGCCTTTTTGTTTGCAACCTCTATTGGTAGTGGTATCCAAGATCTACCTAAAATAGGATGATATCTTGACTGCTTTAGTTGTAGTTCATGTACAAGGCCTTCATGCCAGCCAGACCCTTGCATTTCTGCTCTGTCAATTGCTTCATGGAAGTCAGGCAACAATCTTTCTCTAAACACTTTTTCTAGTTCTCTTCTCGAATTAACTGTGTGCTGCCTTGTCGAGATATACGTTACAATAACTTCACCAACATCTCTGGCAAATTCTATTTTTGCAACAATCTGAATCTTTACACTATCAGAAAGAAGGTTATTTTGTATGACTAAAAAAGATCTTTCTATTGATTCATAGACATTGTAAATATTATATATAGGTAAGTCAGTTGTGTGAAACACGTTTCTTAATCTTTGATGGTTGTCCATCTTTTTTATTTGTCCGACAAAAAAATAAATAGAAAATTATATAGTGTAAAATGGCACTTTATTGACAAAAACCTATATAATAGACAAAATTAATTACCAACAAATAAGCCACTTTCCTGGTATGTCTTCTGTTGTATCATGTTCAAGCTTTTGCATGTGTAATATCGTTTTACTGACAGTAATAAATTTAACATTTTTATTTTCTTTTTTTATTTGATGGTGTATTTGTAAACACATAATCTTAAACCAGTCAGATTTAGCATCATAAACTAAAAAATCATTTGTCCTATTATTATAACATGGAAAAGTATTAGAATATCCAAGATAAAAACTATATGTCATGTGTATCTTCATCGGTGTTGGGAGTTTTAAAAAAGGGCGTCTAACTTGTGTTTTTAAGTCACTAATAAGCATAAAATCCCTGAAACTCGATGTAATATCCATGAATTTACCAATAGGCCAATTTTGATCCTCTTGTCCGTCCGTCATTTTTATAGACAAACCAAAAAGATAAATTAATTTACTAACCCATACCCTGTGGGCTGATCTGTCTTTAAAATGAGCTTTAGATGCTTAGTTGATTTCAGTTTATTTTTTACATCATCCCGTTCTTGCTTATTTGGAATGACATCGTTTTCTCTGAGACAGTCTTCGAAGCTGTCACGATCCTTACAGTAAAACAAACAGATAAACTTTAACTGTTCTCGAAAATCTTTTAGTACAGCATTATATTTCTGAGTGAGAATCCAAACACTGATGTTTGCGTGTCTACCACTGAAGGCAAGTTCTGCTAAAGTATTTCTCTTTTTGACAATGTCTTTCTCTGCAGAGCAATCATCGACAATAAATAAAGTTGACTGTCCTTCAAATTGTTTGAAAAAATACAGCAGGTAGTCATTCAGTTTTTTCTCAGGGTCGACTAAATAGATATTACTGTCAGTCCAAATGAATAAACGGTTGTGATAAGCTTTGTTGTGTTTTATTGTTGGACAAAATATTACAATGTTTTCAAAGTGGTGTATGTATCTTGTTTGTAAGAGGTTAAGTACAAATTCAGTTTTACCACACCCTGTGGCACCACAAAACAATCCACAGTGTGGATCGAGTGTCATTAAGTTCATTTTAATACACAATATAATTTTAATATATGTGCCCACTCAGTCTGCTTTCTGCAATATTGAGTTGTGCGTCATAAATTAGATACAAATATATGTTTATGGCTGCAGCAGTTTCAACCTTTTTTTGTATCTGAATTGTTATTCCATCACTACCGTTCTCGACAGTTCGTCCTGACCCATGAAGATAGTCATCATCTGTACTACGAAGGTCTAACCACAGTGCATACTTGTTTGTCAGGTATTGACCAATCCTAACATCATACAGATGTAGATCTTTGCACGCAATGTTTGCAGGTTTATCTCTAATCCTTCCACCTGCAAAATACTTTGTGATCTCATCGTAGTGTTGATAAGGTAACATTCCTGAAGCGTACACTTGATTAGGGCGGCCTTCGATTGTACAAGACAAATGTGTAATCTTAGGATTGTAGAATTTTTCTGAATCCCGTTTGTATGGAGCCGCTGGTTCAACAAACAACATAAGAATACCTTTCAGTGACCTAGCAGGTGTGTTTAAGTTTATGTTCCACATCGGGTCACTCTTGTCTTTGGGTATTAAACTATGTCTAATCACCCTGTCATAATAAATTGGTAGTCTTGACTGATACTGATTTTGAATGAGTCTGGCTAGTTCAGTGTGTGTGACAATTTCATATTCCAAGGAAATGTTAGAGATCTTGTATGTTGCATCTGTGGCAGATGATTTAATTACTTTGGAGTAGTCATTGAAGGTTAGTTCAAAACTCAGACGGTCATTCAGTGCTCCTTGATAATAAGGCAGATGAGCTGTTAGGATTTCAAACTCAAGTGGAATGTAGAATCTGGATCCATATGTTTCAGCCATTATAACTTCCTTTGGTACCCCAGTAGTTACCTTATCTGCTGCATTGATTCGAAGTTTACCAACATTATCTGGCTGTATGCCTTGATAAATACGGTCTTCTCGTTCTTCTCTTGTGAGCCAAAGGTCTTTGTAACAGTAGAATACATCTGAGTCATCAAGACTAAACACTTCCTGTCCTTCAAGTTTTACTTTAATAGTTCTAACAATTGCTCTGCCAAGATTGTCAACTAGTGTTCTGTTTACATCTGTGTCTGATGATAGTTCAATATTAAATGCTAGGCGTGCAGTGCCAGGAACAATAACGTCACTGGGACCTAGGTTTGGAAACTTGACTGTAAGTGTTTGATTCTGGTCTATGGTACTAGGATTGTTTGTGATGACGATTGATTGTCTTATGCCCTTAACACCCAGGGGCTCACGTAGTTTTCTGTATGGGTCTAACTTTGAACCGTAAGACTGTGTCATTTTTATTATGCACAATAAAAAAAATAATAAATTAATAAAACAATGGCAGCGGGAGGATTTAATCATGAAGAGTTTAAAATGGATGACATGAATGTCTCAGATACCAGTATCACAGATATGACTGGTACAAGTAATACTTCTAGTATGTATCACGAACTTTTAGAAACCAAAGTGAACTCATTTTATGATAGTGTTGGTGAGCGTCCATATCAAATAGATCCTAATCAGTTTGAATATGAAAAAGGACATTTATATTTAAAAACTGTTGACAAAGGTAAAATACTATTAACTAAGAAAAACAACCCTAGTAGTTTTAGAGCTTTAGGTACAATCAAAGGTGAAGGTGGTGTTAGTGCCTTGCGCCAACTTGGTGTTGGTGAAAGAAGGATACCACCTTGAGCTGCTACCATTCTAAATGATTCGCAATCAAAATTACCGACTGAGCAAGAGATTGATATGGCTGATAAAACAAAACTACCAGAAATAGTAGACAAGACAATACAAGAAACATCATTTATAAATGAGGCTATAAAAACAATTGATGACCCTCCTTTTCAAATAGGTGACTCTTCTTTTACATTGCGTGAGATAGCTGCGTTGGATAAAGCACTACAGTCAACAAGGGGTGAGATGGTAAATAACGTAGTCAAACTTAGTGAGCTTGATAAACACATTGAAAAAGAAAAAGAGAAACTGGCTAATGCAGACAATGGGAATTATGACATTGAAATAAAAGAAAGAATACAAGAAAGATTAAAAAATTTGTATATAGAAAGAGATGCTCGGTTAGAAGTAATTGATAATGGTAGACAAAAACTGAAAACACAGGTCAACAGAATTAGAGAAACTATTCAGAAAATACTTAATGAGGATACAACTTTGACTGAGAGATTAAAAACACTTTTTAGAGAGCAGGGTATCACTATTGCAAGTTTAGTTACTGCTCTTGGTTTTATTATTAGTACTATAGTTTTAGCTGTTACAGGTGGTGGTAGTAGTCCAGCACCTCCAACTCCTCCAACTCCATCAGACCCAAAAGATTTACAGACGTGGGTAAAAAAAACAGTTGTCTCACATATCAGACTTGCTTAAAAAATTAGCTGTAAAAGCAGCAGATGCTTTACCAGGTATTATAGGTAGTGTTGTCAGTTGGCTTATTAGTACTACAGCAAAGGTAGTAGGGTTTATGGCAGAGCATGTGTGGATCTTTTTGGTGACAGTAGGAGGGTTAATTATAGGATACTTAATGAAACAGGTAAAGAAGTAATATTCCTAATCCAGTAAGGCCTATTACCAATGCAGTTCTCTCTGACTCATGTGTGTTTTCTTGGCCTGTTACTGACTGTACTGGTGCTGGTTCAGGTGTCTGTGCCGATGCTTGGGCTGTTATTGACATTACTGGTTTTACTATCTGTTCAGGTGGTGGTGTTGATATTTGTGTTACTGGTGGTGTTACTGGTTGTATGTGAGAGGTTGTTGGACTCAAGTTTACAGATTGATTAAGTCCTAATTTCTGATTACTCCCTGCAACAACTATTTCATTATTATAATTTGTTATTACTCCAATTTGTAGTTGAAGATCAGAAGGCAACATGTATAACCCAATGCCTACTACAAAGTCAACTTTTGATCTGGCATATCTGAGAACGTTTTGGTAACGTTGTATGCTAGATGGAAGATCAACAACTGAGTTAATAGAATCTTCTAAATTTGCTAAAAACTGTTTTTGTGCTTCAAATTTACCACTTCCATTCAAAATGTTTGATTTTGTTAGTGATTGTGCTCCTAGTAAACACCAGACATATGTTCTGATAGACTCATTGACGCGCTCGACTCCTGCTTGAGTAAACCCGTCAGATTTATCTAAAATAAATGTGGTCCACGCATTAGTCTGCTTCTGCTCTATTGATCCTAACCAGACTTGTGATTTTGATGAGAATGAAGTGTAACCAGGGTAGTAATCTTGTGGGTATTGTCTGTGACTCATAGCATAATACAATGTTCCCATACCATTGTGATCATCAAGTTTTTGTGTAAAGTCATACTTTGTACTGATGTTAAATTCATTACACATCCGTTCAAATGCTTTCAAATCCATGGGATTGTTAAACTGATTAAAACTGGATTCAGTTGGTAATGGTGTATGCAGTTCTGACAGTATTCTTCTAAGCTGGTAATAAACATGGAAATGATACACAGACTTAATCAGTTTGTTTGAGTGATTCAAATGGTCTGTAAATGAAACACCACAGCCTGTAGTAGAACACAGTATGGCAAAGTTAAGTTGGTTTTGAAACATCTGTAGTGGGCTTGAAGACCACTTTCTTGCAGTTGAGTCATCTGTTATTGGAGGGTTTAGGTAATGATCAAAAGGGTTGGGTACTTTGACTTGAAATAAATCTTGTTCAGACAAAGCTATATCAAGCTGATTTAACTGAATTATTTTCTGTTCATAAGTAGGTGCAACATTATATTTGGCATTCACATTGAATTGAAATGCGTTTGTAGTGGTAATGGTTGGTGATTTAAATTCCATCCTTTTTTTTTTTTTTATGTGATAATAAAAATGTTTATAACCTTAACAATTCTTGACATGAGCAAACCAGTGTGGCTAACTAATGGAATCGATAATCGAGATGGTAACAAGGCTGTGGCTATCCATGAAATGTTTTATACAGTAAAGTGGTTTAATGTAACGGATAATACAAGTTTTTATATAAGTTATGTTAATGCTGGTAATAGTGGCTTCGACACTAATACACACTTTATACCATCTGGGTATTATGACTTTTGTACTTTAGCTACATGGTTTCAAAATAATTTAAAAATTAAAGCAACTTTAAATCAGGCTAACTTGTTTGTTGAATTAGAAATTCCTACAGGCACTATACCTTTATTTTCAACTGAACTTGCATATTTACTTGGTTTAATAGACAGAAATACAATGCCTGTAAATTGGGTAATGGGTTTTACAGATAATGGTACTAGTGGATGGTATTATACACCAGATGTAACTAAAATAACTGGAACATATCCTGTTCATTTGTCAGTACACACATTTCTAAATGTTTATTTAAAAGAACTAAACACGACTGAAAATGTACACAATGGAAAACCATCAACTTTGTTGAGATGCTTACCAACTGGAACTGCTCCCTATTGTGAAAGTGTGTCTGTTAGATTTCCTAATTTACAGTTTAAGAAATTAGGTTCTAGTTTCTTTGAATCACTGAGTATATCTGTAACTAATCAGGATGGTAAACCAGTTGTAATGCATGATTTTAGTGTTGTGTTGGAAATTAAATAATTTTATTTTTGTTTATAAAAAAATGAGTGGTCTTGGTCCAAAGCCTAGAATCATACCAGTTGCATGTCCAGTAACAGAGTTGAAAGATTTGGCAGACGTACAGGATTTTGAGAAGGAAGGGGAAATTGGAGAAATATATGGTTTTGAACTTGATTCCTATGGCATGTACAAAAGGAAAGTAATTGTTGACATGAAAGATGGTGAAAAACAGATTCCTAAACTTGGTCAGCTGCGTGATGTTACTGTACCTACTCCACCTGTAAATAATGCGCCTTAAAACTTAATACATGTGGGAAATAAGTGGGTGGTTTCACCTGTGCCTGTTCCACCTCCAACAATTAACTGGGACATAAAGATTGAATTTATTAGTCCTTATGTATACACTGATGATGAAGGCGCCTTAGTGTTTAGGAAGGTTGTTAATTCTGGGCCGCTTATTGTAAGCCTTGTTCCAAGTTTTGCCCTAGACAACAATAGCAGAGAAAAACTGAAAGTTGAAAATTATGAGAGACGGAGATATCTTCTTACAACTAGAAAGGGTAGATCAGATACCTCTGTTGTGTTTATGCCAGCAAGCTTAGTCGTGGCTAGAGAAGCGACAATAGTATTTGAAATTATCATGAAATCTGTTGCTACTGCAAAAGAGGCTCAAATTGCACAAGGAATTAAACTTACATGGAATGAAGCAGTAACAGAATCATCAAAGGTCTTTATTGCTATTACAAAAAATAATGATGTTATTAATGTTTCAAGCAGTATTCCCACTGTCAAGGTGGTGGTTGACAAAACAACTTTTGTTCGTCTAACTTACATAAACCTTGAACACATTGATCTTGTTGCATTTTATTATGCCAGCAAATTGTATACTTTTGAAGAGTTGCAAAATGTAATTGCTGATTAAAAAAATATTTGTCATAAAAAATGGTGAACTTGTATCCACAAATACCACCTGAGCCTATTGAGCGTGATAAAACATTAAAGGCAGATTCATTCCGTTTAATAAATATTACAGAAGCGTTGAAGTATTTGGAAGGAGAACAAGCAAAATACTCGAGGTGTAAACGCCGTTACAATACGGTTTTCAATTCTGTACACAACACATCAATGGCCATGGGGGTGGTTTCGGCCGGATTATCTGTAGGAGGTATAACTCTTTTTGCAACGGGGGTGGGAAGTGTCGTAGGAATTGCTGTTGAAGGTATTGGTCTTGCCACAAGCCTAGCATGCTTTGGTATGGAAGCTATTAACAAAAGATTTTATATGAAGTTGCAGAAGCATGAAGCATTAAGTACGCTCGCAGCAGCTAAGCTGACGAGTATGAAACTTATTATTAGTAAGGCTTTGGAAAATAATGAAATTGACGATAACGAATTTAAGAGAGTCCAGGATGATTTAGCAAATTACAAGCAACAGAAGTCTGAAATACAGAATAAGATGCGTAGTCAACCCGCGAATGTTGAAGAGCTAAAGCAATCTTTTTTAGAGGAAGGAAAGAAAATAGGCGTAGAAGAAACTATGAAAAAAGTTTACGGACTGTTAGGCAAGTAAAGATCAGTTTTGGTAATCATTCATTAATTCTGAAATACTCTTCACAAAGAGATGTCATGCCTGCTCATTTGACGCCATCAGCCCCACCACCAGAGTACTACTGAGAAAAAAAAGTTTTCTTGTTGTCCTTGTAACTTGGGAAATCTGTCTAAGTAAGTTGTGACTTGGTTCAATAACTTACAAGATCTTATGATTAGGTTCTTGTAAGAACTTGTTTTAAGTCACTTATCAGAACTTGCACCAACTAACTTCAAAGGTACTTACAAAGTTACTTGCTGGTTTATAAATTACCTTATTAAGTACTTGTAATTTACTTAGAAACATCTAGACAGTAACATAGACAGTAACTTGATAATTTTACCCATGACTTGAACACCAGAAAATAATCTAGACTCAGTAACAACATGGGAGAGAATTTGCTCTGTTCAGTATCAGTATAAGAAATAATAACAGATTATTTCCCTTGTTCAGTAAAAGGGAAGGAATCACCACCTGTTCAGTAACAAAATTTTAGATTACTTCCCTTTGTTGAATATAAGTTTATACAAGGGAAGTAATTTTGAGAAAATTTTGGTAAGACAAAAAGTTACTTCCCTTGCTTTATTAAATTATGTTTTAATTTTTGACTAAAATATATATATTTTTTCATAAAAAATAAAAGGCAAGATGTGTCAATAATTATGATAGATAATAGTATAAAGATGTTATTATTTGATTTTTGTTTAAAAATGTGTGATTATTGTTGTCTTTTAATACAAATATAATTTTTTTGGTATTACTTTTTTGCTTCACCAACTTAATTATTTTAGGAGAATGTAGGGTTATATAAATGAAAATGTTTCTATTCATTGTGGGTCCGTGAGTGGTCCAGTGGCCTAGGAAACAAACAAGGGAGTTATTTGTGCACAAAAACCCGGGTTGTAACTCCCTTGCTTGTTCCAAACACCTCTGGGACATCTACACTTTCGTTTCGGGCAGCCGAGTCTTGGTAGATTCCCGTCTGGGGTGGGCGGAACCTAGGCCACACCAAAAGCTCTCACAGGGAAGGCGAATTGTGCACTTGAACCTGGGTTATAGCTGACTCTGTGAGAGCAACTGGAAAAAGACCAGGAGCGGACTTTTACCATTTTTTGGTTCCACTGCCATTGACCTCGTGACGTCTGACCTTGACCCATGACCTTTTGACTTGCCTGAGACAATTACATACAAAAGACGCTGTTTTTTCAAGTCAATGACAGCATTAATAATTTAGGTTAGGTGGGGTATCTGGCGTAATAATCGCAGGTTGGTAGCTGATCAAAAATCGTTGCTTTGAATGATTTCTGGAGTGGAACTAAAATGGCTAGGTAATAAAGGTATTGGGTGTATTGGGTGGCGTTGGGTTTGTCTAAATGACTAGTTGATTACAATAATTAGTTGATCGATGTGGCATTTATCGATTTGATTGGTTTTCAAATCTTATATTCTCATTCTAGAATTAATTATTCTGAGAATGAGAATATGAGAGCCCCAGCCTACCCCTCCCCCAAACGTAGCTTGAATGATTTCTGGAGTGGAACTAAAATGGCTAGGTAATAAAGGTATTGGGTGTCTTTGTTGACGTGGGCTTGCTTAATTACCGTGTTAATTAGAATAAATATATTGTTTGGGGGAGGGGTGGGCTGGGGCTCTCATATTCTCATTCTCTATTATAACATTAGTGTGGCACAAAAAAGAACTGAAAGTGTGAACTAGTGCGCATGCGTGACCTCTTCTTCTTTTGACACAACTGTTCCTGCTTCAGTTCTCGGTCAAATCGAGAACAGTGCTTCATACTTCCATGGTAAGTACTCGCATGTTCCCATAATTATCTTGTACAAAATCTGGTCAACAAAAGTTATGGGCATACACGATATTGAAACTTGACCTACTTTCAGCTCACGTGCAATGACGCCATTTCATAGTGACGACTGACACTGGTGTCATGTATTGCGCTATTACGTCTTCATGTAGAAACATTAATTTGTCTGACATCCAAAATATCCACCTCACAATACAAAGTAAATGACGTCATGTTCGTTGCCAAAGACACAATGGCGGCTGTATTGTGGTTAGGCGTGTGCAGAAAACCAACTCGCATCGGATTTATGCCGAGAAAAAAGTGAGTAAGAAATAGATTCTTACATTGGTGTTTAGGTGATACTGAGAATCTCACTCTCGTCGTCTTATTAAGACCTTATCCTACGAGCGAATAAGGTTTTAAAACTACTCGAGTGAGATTCTCAGTATCACCTAAACACAGATTTAAGACTATAATTATCACATGCGACACTCTAGTTAGGGTTCGTGTTTAGTTCGATTCTCTACAGCAACAATCAAATGATTAACCCATCAGTGCCAGCTGACGCAGACTGTTCTGCAATCTTCGTTAATTCAACACCAAAAGAACCTAGCTATCTTAGACAGTTCAGAGTTTTGTCACCAAGAGGTACTGATCCTCATGAGCTCCCATAAATGCGGGGTCTCATGAGGATTTACACCTCTTGCAATCAGGTCATGTTCAATTTTTCTCGGCACTGAACGGGTTAAATCAAATAATAATAATAATAAATATAGTATGTGATCGGCAACAGACACAGAAGAAGAGATAGTTTGACATTACATTATATACTTCGTGTCATGATGACCTATGCCTTATGGAGACGATTGGAGTGTTGTCTATCCGGTGCACGCTGGTTACCCGCGGTGACTTCGCTCTCCTTCATTGTTGGGAGTCGTTCGTTGCAAACAAAACTTCACCGACAAGGTTGGTAAGGTTTTGTTTGAAAAAAAAAAAAAAACCGACTCCCGGCTACCGACTGCGGTGATCTACTTTTCTAGTGAACATGCACACACACACATTATTCACATGACTCAGCATTCTGCCTTATGGTCGGCTCTAATGATTACACAAGCTATTGCAAGTTGGAATTTCACAAACTATAATTAGACACGGGTCGAAAGAAAACGTACGTGTGTCTAAATATATCCAACAGTCATGATATAAATAGAAGCTTTACTAGGGGTGGCTTTCACTGATACCGCGCTCGACCTTGGTACGCTACCGCTCTAGGTTCAGCGGTAGTTATAAATAAGCGGTCAAATCAGCCTGAAACGGTATGCTGGTCTGCACTAGTAAAATATCATAGAATAGCGTAGTCAGCAGTTAGTCATCGTTAAAAAAAAAAAGAAGAAATTTTGCCTTACGGTGCTTACCTGTTCAAGGCTAGTTTTTTTTTTCCAGCTTGTGTGAATCTTGACATTCTAAAGAAATTTGTGATGTGTTTCACTGGAATGTGAACTCTTTGATAACTCATATACGTGTATTTTACCGGCATCCTGTTGTACTAAAAAGTAAAGATTTGTTTTTCTTTCACTGGCGTTTGATTGTTATCATTCATTCCTTCATTCAAACATTCATTTTGTTTTGTATTGTATTTTATATGTCCCTCATTTCTTTCTTTGTTCATCATAGAACGTGCTAGATCGACGAAAACGCACCATGGCTGCTGGAGAGACTGATGTTAACGACAATGCTGCCATATCCGCCGTCATGGAATGGGGGTATACTCGGGAACAGGTGCTCAGTGTCTACAGACAGATGATTTCACACACTAATGCTTCGGCCACAGCGACCCAAACCAGCACTCTGCCAGAAACCAGCCTGTCAACAGTCACCATGAGTCAGCACAATGGGGATCAATTTTCTTACGTCACTGCTGCGTCATTACTGCAGGCTGTTGACGTAGTTTACTATCGAAGCATAAGCGGCCATGACACAGCTCAAAATCTACGTCATTCTTATTCAGCGAACGTGGCGTGTGCATCCGAAGCAGAAGCAAACGAGCAAACTCACCAAACTAACACTAATAAGACTGGAAGCACAATAGAGATCAAATCGGAAGGTGAGCAGCAAAAGTCAGACAACATGCACACTGTGGAAACATCACAACAGCACCATAGTCAGGCACCAACGTCCTCGCATCAAAGTCTTCACAATCATACAACTCAGTCTGAAGGGAGAAAAGTTGATGTTTTCCTTGAGACTCAACATGTGCAAAATGGACTCCCGACAGTTCAGAGCTCTCCCACTGTCCAAGGCCGCAAGGACAGCGTCGTTCTTTCCGCAAGTTCTCCTACAGACGCCACCTTGTCCGGGAATGAAGGCAATACTCAAACCGATCATGAGAGTGAGGCTGAAAAGAAGGAAAAAGAGAGAAGACGTTTTCTGAGACAGAAGCTTCGAGTGTTGAAGCAAGAAAACAAAACGCTGAAAGAGAGACAGATTTGTCGTCATTGTAGACAAAATCCGGTGTCCTTGACCTTCCTTCCCTGTGGCCATTTTTGTTTCTGCGGTGAATGTGGGCCGACGTTCCATGCATGCCCATTGTGCCGAAAGACAGTTCTTGCTGACGTCAGGACTATCGTGTCGTGAACTCTGAACTTATATATCAACTTCAATTATATGGTGACACATTGTGCCTCTGATGCAATTTTACCATTTTACCTGTAAAGTGAAATCTGTCAGCATATATATGCCGGTCTGTGAGTGTCAGAAACTGCATTTTGTGCACAGACTGGCGGATAGCATATTCAATGCGGGAATCGTCATTTCATTTAGAGTTTCCATTTCCTCTTACCCATACTATGATGCCCATGAATCCATGGCTATTTTACATGTGGTTTCTTAACATCATTTCACAACTGTGCCATTGTTAAATTTAAAAAAAAGCATAAAACACAAAAAGAATGCTGTTTGTTTATTTATTTATTTTAAACAAATACTTCGCTACGCGAAATTACCGCACAACACAATAATCCTGGATCATGAACGTGTGATTTATTACCCATGTTCTACGTTTCAGGTTGAGCAGGTTGGTTGGCTGGTTGTTGTGTCTGGAATTTTAGGAAGCAAAAAATGTAAAATCCAGTAATGTAGCAAACAGTTTTTTTTTTTGTTACTAGCGTTACGTATATCTATACCTGTACTACGAAATCCAGATACACTGAAATTCTTGGCTGTCAAGGGTGTAAGATATTTTGTTTTCCTCCCTACGTCACACGACCAGTCACTTTAGCGCAAACCGTACCATGTGACCGTGATATAAAAACCCCTGTAGCGAAAAATGGCGGACGTTTTGTAGCCCTCTCGATGACACATCTTGGGTGCCAGTTTTGTTCTATAAAAGATCGCCAAACGTTTTAAAGTACAAAGTTGCTTAGTGTTGTTCGAAACAAGCACACTCAGTACTAGAGACGGCAACGTCATGACATTTTAAATTACGTCATAAGTCTATATTCCTTTGACGTCAGTCATGTCTGGCGTGATCCAGGTCGCAAGATGTCTTTTTGATTTCTTTTACAAAAATAGTGGAGGAATGAAAACAAATACGTTCGGGTCGGAGGGGTTCGCTGCACGGCCCCTTGTAGGCCTTCGCCGGGGAGGTCAAAGGAATCATTGTACCCCTCAGGCCTTCGGGGTACAATTATTCCTTTGACCTCCCTCAGGCCTACAAAGGTCCGTGTAGCGAACCCCTCCGACCAATAACTTATATTGTTCCCGTTTTTCTGAAACATCGATGTTTCCTTCTATTTTATGGCCGGCTCCCAGTATGTTTATATAAATCAGTATTTACTACTGTTGTAATTTACTGAGAGGAAACAGCACGGGTAACAACTACATGTTTGACGTAAGGAGGGCAGGGGAGACGTACTACCCCGCCCGAAGTACTGAGATCATACAGCGCTAGCAGAAACCACATGGCTGACGTCAGAGAGACAGAAGACTTCCGCATCCCGTGATGGTTTAGTAGGAGACATTACTAATAGATACCGTCGGTCCAAAGTACCGTTTGCGGGAGTACTCCCCAGTAGACCCACTTGCGGAGTACGGCACTGGTGCACTTCTATTCAAATGAGATGCTAAGCGCATCTCATTTGAATAGAAGTGTCACCAGTGGCGTACTCCACGCCGAGTGGGTTTATCATGGGAAGGACTCAGGCAAATGGCACGAACACAGGGCCGGACCTGGGAAAAGTCGATGGGGGGGTTACAGATTCAGTATAAAGCGAAGGCGCGAAGCGCCGAGCCTTTTAGGGGGGTCCGGGGGCATGCCCCCCCGGAATTTTTTTTTTTCAAGGATGCAAAATGGTGCAATCTGGTGCAATCTGAGCCTTGAAAAAGCCATTTGTGATGGTCTGGGGACTTTGAGCTTTTTGAACAATCGAACTGACAAACTCTGGGGTACAAAAATTATCACCTGCCCCTCCCTTAAAAAAAACACCCACCCACACACACACACACACACACACACACACACACAAACATTTATTTATCAACAGAGATGTTTTGTATACTATTATTATTCACTACTTTTCGTTGATCGTTAACGGTATAAAGCTTTACCTTGTAGTTTATGAACATCAGGGCCCTGCTTTCACTTCAGTTCAGTCTTGCTGCACTAGGTTCCTCGGCATTAGTACCATTTGTGAATTGTATCTTCTGGCAAAACAGTTCACTGCCTCTTTGAAGTCAATATCAACATCCCTGTGCACTTTCAGTAAAGCAAGTGCATTGAGTCTCTGTTGCCCCATTGTAGAGCGCAGGTAGTTTTTCAGGTTGCGCAACTGACTGTTTGAACGCTCACACTCGGCAGTAGTGACAGGCAGGGTGCAAAGGTTCTTTAGCATGATGAACAGGTTGGGATAAAAATCCCTGTCACAGTGTTTCAGTGCTTCTGATGCCGTGGATGGGATGATAGCTGTCGCATTCTCAGCAGCACTTCGCCATTTGCAAACCCACCGTTGGTATTCTGCATCAAGGGTAGCGTTGTCTGGTAGGTCAGACTCCCACAACATTGCCAGTGTCTTCACCCCTTCTGGAACCTGCATGAAACCATCCTGGTTGTCTATTAAAGTGCTTGGCACCAGACAGAGACCATCAACTGCTAGGTCAGCATTTTTGAACCTCGAGTCCAATTCGGTTGACAGGTGTTCCAAGAAAGGAATGGCAATGCTAATCTTGAAATATTCTTCTGGAGTGGCCGCAGGTTGGTTGTCACGGAGAGTCTGGCGGGATGCTTGACGAGGAACAACAACATCAGTTGTCAAAGCATTTGCCATTTTGCTGACTTCACCAAACCAGGCAACGAACGCTGTGTCGACATCTCTTCTAATAGAAGACATGCAGTTACTGACCTCTTTGATTTCCCTGTAGGCATCGACAACATCTTTTGTTCTTTTCTGGAGCTTCACTGTCAAGGGTTTTAAGTAACGCAAACAATTGCGGACGACAACGAATGCAACGAGGAAAACACTGCTGCTCAAGGTGTGGAGAAAGCCAGTTGCCTTGGTCAATGTCTCACTGTCCCAATTGTCACTGTCTTCACACATTTGTCCCAAACAGTCGTGAACAACCAGGAAGAGAGATGTGTAAACCTCCAGTGCTTCATGTTTTTCTACCCATCTTGTTCTGCACAGATCAACAAGCTTTGTCTTTGTCGTGTCAGGCTGAGATGCTTCGATGGTATCTTCAAGTTTTCGTTGTCTCTTTGGAGAGTTTGAGAAAAACAGTGACAGTTCCCTCAGTGCTCCCATCATGTTCTTCACTGCAGGCAAGCCGCATGCTTTTACAATGCAGAGACTCAAGCTATGGGAAGCACAGTGAAAGTACAGTGCTTTGTTGTTCCTTGCTTGAAAACGTGCCTGCACTCCTTTAAACTTTCCTGCCATGTTTGCGGCCCCATCATAATCTTGTCCTCTAACATTGTTGAAATCAAGCCCCCACAAGCCCAGACACTCAACAATCTTGTTGTAAAGTGTTTCACCTGTGGTATCTCTGCACTGGACAAAAGCCAGGAACTCTTCACGAACTTTCAGACTTCCATCGACGAATCTCAATATAATTGAAAGTTGTTCCCAGTTTGAGCTGTCTGTGACTTCGTCAGCAAGCACGGTAAACTGTTTTGCTGCAATAATTTCTGCAAGAATCTTGTTGCGGATCTGATCACCAAGAACCTCTATCAGTCTGTTTTGTGTACTTTTTGAAATGTATGTGGCCTTCTTATCGCATGTATCTAGATGTTTCCGGAGAGTTTTATCTCCTGCATTGATGCACAGATTCAAAAGGGCATTGAAATTGCTTCTGTTCTCACTCTGAAGAATGCCATCATCACAGTTGCCCCTCAGAGCTAACCCCTGTCTTCCACACACTTCAACAATCCTGAAGAGGCTTGTCAGAACTTGTCGATTTGCAGCGATGTTTTCTGCATTTTTCTGATTGATTTCACTGGCGATGCTCTGCTCTGGTTTATCCATGATTGTCAAAAACTGCTCTCCATTTGCCATTGCATCTTTGTGGTATTGTAATAACGAGTGCTTTTTGATCTGATCACAGGCTTTATTCCAGTTCTTGCATGGCGTCTTCACAAACTTGCCCAGGTTTTCAGTAGACTTTGCAAATAATAGGCAATACTTGCAGTAAGCCCCATCCTCGAAAGGAGAATACACAAGCCAGGAGTACTTTTGCAACCACTCATGCTGAAATTTTCGGTTCTTGTTGTTTATCACTGTTGTTGGAAACTGAAAACCAGGTGATGGTCTCCAGTGTTGCCTTAGAAGATGCTCCTTGTCACTGTTTGACAGTGAAACGACTCGCGTGTGTTTCTTGAAATTGACTTCACCAAAATCGATATTTTTGTTGCTGGTGATCTGAGAGGAGAAATCTGAAGAGGAGTCAGAAAGCAGGCTCACATCAGGCTGGTTGGTCATTGGCATGGCAGAGGATTCAGAAAGCAGGCCCCCGGCAGGCTGATCAATGCTTGAGGAGGAGTCTGAAATACAAATAAAAGTTGGGTCTATGAGAAGTCTGAAATACTAAAACGATTGTGTGTGTAACTGAGAGAGAGAGAGAGAGAGAGATCATAGAGAGAGAGAGAGAGAGAGAGAGAGAGACCTGCAACAAGATAATTACATTTAAAGCAGAGAGAGAGAGAAAGAGAACAATGAACAATGAACCTTTATTTTCCAACGGTAGAAGTTATTGGTAACAGGACCAGTTTTCAAACTTGCCGTTGCTACATCTACTACATAAGTGACATAGACATGTAAACATACACATACCACACACTGCTGCATGCACTGCTGCATTCGCTTACGCACGCACCACGCACATACACACACACATACCCACACACGCACTCAGGTACGCACGCATGCACATCACAACTCGCGCATGCACGCACGCACACACACACACTCATGTACACCGCAATTCAGTACGCATGCACACACGCACGAACACTCACACACACACACACACACACACACACACACTTACACACGCACGCACTCAGGCACATACGCACAAAAACAAACACACGCTCTCGGACACGCACTCCAGACATTCCTACCCGCATACGCGTACGCACAAAAATATAAAATGAGTAAAAATACAAAGTAAAGCAATAAACAAAGAATCATTAAGTACATTAAAGTTCATACAGCAAGGGCAAATATGTATGCAGGTGCTATCTCCCCCCCCCCCCCCCCCCCCCTCTCTCTCTCTCTCTCTCACGCCGACACACACACACACATACACACACACACAGCATGCACGCACGCACACACACACACACACACACACACACAGAGTCACACATACTGACAGAGAGAGAGAGAGAGAGATCAGAGAGAGAGGGAGAGAGAGAGAGAGAGAGACCTGCAACAAGATAATTACATTTAAAGCATATATATGTCTTCGTTTACACACTTCAGTCAAGCTTAGATATATATTTATGATCTGAAATAACAGCTTTTCTTTTTAGACCCCTCCCCCCAAATGATGGACAAAATCTTTGCTACCTTATGACTCGTAGAGTCTTCTTAGGCTAATGATAGCCAATGGAACACACCAGTCATTTTGTTTAATATTAATTATTAAATTGAAACACTCAATCACGTATCAATTTCAGGTTGTATTTAATTTAATTTTTTTTTTTTGAGAGGGGGGGGGGGGGGGGGGGGGCGGGGCAGTAAATTACTCATCAACACTGCTTTTACTTGTTCCCATGTCACTGTTTCGAACTCCACTGCCAGTGGTCTCACTTTGGGTTGATTTTTGTCTCTTTCGAGGAACTGCATCATCTGCCGTTTAGAAAAACAACTTTTATTATTATTATTATTATTATTATTATTATTATTAAAGGTTTTCTTATATAGCGCTTACCTGTAGACAGCTCTAAGCGCTTTACAATTTACTCAACAACAACAAACAAAAAGAAAAAAAACAAAAAAACAAAGACATAACATAAAAATTAAAACATGAAATTATCCTAAAAGCAACAACAAAAATGTAAAATAAAATAGAACCGTCTTTTCAACATCTTATATATGATTATGCATTGCAGGTGTTAACACGTCTACTACAATTTTATAATAATAATTTAATATAAAAAAAAAAACAGTGGTTTTCTGATTAGTTCTTAGCTTATTTTAAATTTCATCAACAAAAGGCCTAAGGGTGAATAATCTTATTTTGTAGCACACTGTTCACAGGCATAGGAACTGTTAACAAATTTGCTGATTTTCAGCAGTTGGCAAAATTTCAGCACATTTTTATTTTCCATTTTATTATGTGAAAAAGGCAGTGGTTGGGATGCCGTCATGATGGCTTCTTGTCGTTCCAAAAACCGAAGTCGTCATGGCGGTTTCGCACCCGGAAAGGCTATGTTGCCGTCACAATTGATGGCGACGCTGTCAAAGTGGTGTCAGATAGGCTATGGTTTCCATAGTCAGCCATCAAGACGGTTCTGTTCTGCTCTCCGAAGAGATTTACGTCACAATACATAGCTAGTAAGCTGCACTAGTGAAAACGATACCTTATAACTTAGCCCTTGGTTTTGTTATTGAAAACGATATTTTGCCGTCCAAAGATTTTTTTTATAAATATAAAAGCAATATTGATCATTGATGCCGATATCTTTATTCTTTAAATTGACATTTTTAAAGTTATATATCATAATACTTTGTGAAATAAATTTTAGGCTATGCATTACTTTGTTACCTGTTTTGGTATTTTAATAAGTGGGGCTGTTTTATATCTATAATATTCATTATATGCAGCTAGTATCAGCTCCTACAGCATAGGCTACACTCACAGGAAGGAAGTACTGGCGCCATCGCCACGTGCTCATTTGAATCGAATTCGGAATGGGTGAATTTTACCTAGTTCTACTGACTACATTTCTTTTATGAGACAAAATTGGATTTAAAAATGTACCCACCTTCTGAAATGGAGCTTGATGAAAACCAGCATGACAGTCGCCTACTGCCATCAGCATCTGTTTTTTTTCAGTTTCGGCATTTTCGAGGAGACAGCAAAAGTGAAGTGTTACCAAAGAAAATAGATCTAGATTTAAACTTCCCCCCACAAACCTTAATGACGTCAGACGTCTTTTCACTGATCTTTCTCGGAAAGACATGCACTGAAGGAAAGCAACTCTTTTGGGTACCTGGTCGATTCAACGGAAATCCATTTCAACGATGTTTTTGGACGATTCAACGATGGTCGTTTCAACGGATGTTCGTTACAACGAATTATCATAATTATCAACTTAGCGTCTTAATTAATCTTTCTAAAAAGTCGTTTTTGGGGGATTAGGGCTGTATCAAGGTGAAGGCGCTGGAAGAGGCTTGTGGCCAGAACAAGAAAATATGGCTGCATTTACTAATTTAGGGTTAGGGGTTGGGTTACTTGGTTGTTTCAACAGGAAAACGTTTTGGACGTTTAAACGGATCCCTTGAAATGGATTTCCGTTGAATTGTCTATAAATAACTCTTTGTGCCTTGGATCAAAAGTGACTAAAAACTGCAATGTTTTAAAAACAATAAAAAAATAATAAAACTTTGGAACTCCCTTTGCATAAAAAAAATTCACTGTTCTTTTTTTTTTTTTTTTAGTTGGGAGGGGGGGTTCCGGAACCCAGGTACCCCCCCCCCCCCTGGGTCCGGCCCTGCGTACAGTCACAACTTCATCGTTGACATGACGGGGACAATGAAGACAACGGGAAGGTAGCTGAACTCCTTCGTTATATATTACCGGTGGCTGCATGCCCAAAGCAGCTCAGACTGACCCCGCCGGTATTACTGAGAGCAGACAGCGCAGGTTACAACCTTGTGGTTGACATAAGGGGGACAAGGCAGTGAGCCGCACTCTGTGATAGTGTTTTGTTTTCCCTGCCCTCGGGAAGCTGGTCCAGACACAGGTATTCCCCAGCCCCGGTGTGGGAGAACCAGTTGCCCACAACGTGCCCCGTGTACTGCAGCGTCCATCCCTGCCGCACAAAATGGACAAATAAACATACAGACCTGCCCCGACCCACAAAGCCAGTGTAGAAATATACCGACTAGCAAAAGAAATACATTTTGTAACATCGGAAGCACTAAAGTGTTTACGATGATTCCAAAAATGTCTCATTTCCTTTGCTCCTCAGTATAGAATATGATTCACTTATTGCTAGAACTATGCTGTTAATAGCAGGGGTGGGGTGGGGTGGGTAGTGAGGGGTGGGGTGGGGGTTGCCCTCCTTCCCCTGAGAAAATGTAGGAGGGGGGGGGGGGGCGGGGAGGCAGAGTATCCCTCTCTGTCTGTCTGTCTGTCTGTCTGTCTCTCTCTCTCTCTCTCTCTCTCTCTCTCTCTCTTCATAAAAAAAAAAAAAAAAATCAACTCCTGTATCGTCGTTCAGTTAATATATTTATTCCAAACCCTACTTCCACAGACGAAAATATAAAATCCCTTCCCCTGCTTCCACTGTAAGAACAACCCAAATTTAACAAATGCGTCCTCATGCACAAAATATTTCATTATCAAGCCCCTGAATATTTGTGCAGTCTATTTAACTTCAGCCCTAGGCATCAGTTTAAACACGAGGAATGGCTTGCTTCATTTACCCCGCCCCAGGATAGATATCTACAAATCAAGCCTACTATTTACAGGTAGTTCTGTCTGAAACTCACTGCCTTTAAACATTAAATCATTTTCAGGTAAAACCCATTTTAAACGTGCTTTGCACACTCACTGCCAATCAGCGTGACTTCACAGTTTGCCATATAAACATAATACTGCTGATAACACGTAAAGGTCAAACATTTTCTCTTTCTCCATACATTTGCTAAAAGTAACTGAACATCTATTGTCTTGTCGGTGTCGCTATACGCTATTGATGCTGCTGATTTTATGACACTGTCTTAGATGAGAATAATATTAATGCTATGCACTAATTTATTTCCCTTGCTTTTTGCTTCAGTGGCAGTTACAAATTCTCCAATGCCATTTTGTTCTCCATTAAATAATTCACCTATCGTGTTCGTTAATTTTTTTCCCGTGATTTTTGTTTTGTTTTGATATGCTGTGTTTGTTTACCTGTTATGTTTTGTTTTGTTTACAGGACAGCTTGTAAGACAGACATTGAGTTGCCTAATAGCTTTATCCTGAATAAAATATTCATCATCATCATCATCTGTCTCCCCCCCCCCCCCGGCACCCGCCCCCGCCCCCCGCTCCCGCCCCGCACCCCTAATATTTTGTAGATTTAATTTTTTTAGCCGAAAATATTCTGGAGCAATAATTCATACAGACTGCTATGTTTGATATTTTTCAGGCTGAAAAAAAAAATATCGCAGGTTTGTTTGTCGCCTGCTTTTCTCTCCGTCCACCCACCCCACCCCTCACCCTCTCTTTTTGTTGTTGATATTTTAGTAGAGGTTGGAACTCAAGTAACAAGTTCGGCACACTGGCCCTCACCCCACCTCCCTGCAATCATGACTGAATTCCTACGCCGCTGGAAAGCAGAACATTTTCTTACGCCCCGGACTCCCCGTGTATATTCACCTGCTCTTGCAAATGGCCGAGATGGAGTGCTGTGATTGTGTGATTCGTACCCCCAGTTGCAAAACGTCTTCGGGCCCACGACGGCCGCAGTGGGCCCGCTCACAGCCGTGCGCGGGCCCACCGCGGCCGTCGTGAGCCCGAGGACCTTTACTTATTGGGTATTGGACAGCTCAATATGTTAAAATGTCTGAATGAAATTGATACACGAACCGATGTTTCATAATATACAGAAAACGGTTGGAACTGAATATTCAAATAGATTTTAAACTGTTGATGTTAGATTTTTATTGAGCAAGGGAGTCACACCGATGCAAGGCTGGAGGAACACCTAAGACGTGGAAGCTCATGGGGCGCAAGACAGTCTTACCTGCGGGCAGACGCCAGTCCCGGGCACCATGATGGTGGTGGTTTGAGGGGTTCTGCACACGGCACACACCACATCGTTGTTGTGCTGATCAGTGATAAACTCGTATTCTGCGCCGTAAAGCTTGCTATAGTAGTTAGGGTTGTAGTTCACCGTGTCAAACACAGGAGACGGGGACAGACACAGACGATTGGCATTCGCTCCCACGTCAGTCGTCATACCAAGACCCTCCTGCGATTCCTGCTTAGAAAATACCACGGCAAGATTGCATAATAGAGCATACACCCTGTGCAAAACACTGCCACGCCCCTCATGGGGCCAGATACACCTTATCAACATTTGAAAAAATGAAGTGACCATTTGCCGGCGTGTCGATAGCGGTTTTAGTCGCGATGTCATGTAGGAATCATCGCGACTAAAGCCGCAACCGACACGCAAAGGGTTAATTATGTTTATTGATGGGGATGTGAGTGGGGGTGGGGGAAGAATAATGAATTTGTTCCTCCTCTTTAGACTTTTCTGGTTTTATTTTATTAAACCGGCAATACAGATGTCACAATGTCAACTCATAACACAAACACACACACAAACACACACACACACAAACACACACACACACACATATATATATATATATATATATATATATATATATATATATATATATATATATATATATATATATATATATATATATATATATATATATAATTTACCGGTAGAACATGCCAGTGAAGATAAGATACCAACGAACGTCATAAGAAGTTGTGTTGTGCGTCACCTGAATACAGTAGACGAGGTTGGTGTTGTCTGGGCATCCAGACCGTCCCCAGCGGATGAAAGTGGATCCTGCAAGAATGGGAATCATAGCTGTTCCATTTCCGGCTTTCATATACATTAACTCCTTCACTGCCCGTGGACGCAGGCTGCGTTTCTCAAACCGTTGTTAATTAATGCCAACGTTTCCCCGACCGTCAAAGGAATATAACTACTAAGTGGTTTCAGCACGAGGCATAGATCATCTTCATCCCCCGCAGCTGCGAGGGCTCATGAGGATTTATACCTCTTGCAGAAGGGCGATGTTCTTTTTTTTTCTCGTCGATCAATGATTAACACTTAAGGATACCGCTTGGCTCGGCGGAACGGAAGGTGCTGTATACATTCTGAAGAAGCAAAGAGACAAGGTTTAGTGTAGTGACACTATATGATTAACAATGGCGTTGCCAAAAAAAAAAAAAAAAAAAATTATATATCTATCTATCTATCTATCTATCTATCTATCTATATATATTATATATATATATATATATATATATATATATATATATATATATATATATATATATATATATATATATATATTATAAGTTATTGGTCGGAGGGGATCGCTGCACGGACCTTTGTAGACCTGAGGGAGGTCAAAGGAATCATTGTACCCCGAAGGCCGAAGGCCTGAGGGGTACAATGATTCCTTTGACCTCCCGAAGGCCTACAAAGGTCCGTGCAGCGAACCCCTCCGACCAATAACGTATTTGTTTTCATTCCTCCACTATTTTCGTAAAAGAAATCAAAAGGACATACTGCGACCTGGATCACGCCAGTATTGACTGACGTCAAAGGATTGGTTGTACATTGCTTAACGTCCCGACAGCAACAAGACTTTCTCAGGACGTGCCTGCACTGCTTGTGAAAAAAAAAAAAAAAAACCTAAACAGAATATTGAATGTATGTCGCCAGCCAGTTTATACGCTAAATACACATAAGACCATTTAGCAACACACATCCAATATCAAGACCTACAGGCAGTGCAGACAGTAGGGAGATTTTAAAAAAGGAAAATACAGGTGAATGGACCATGGGTAGACAGAAACACATGCCCCAGAATAGAGGGGAAAACCCACCCTGTGGGGCTGACCAGGGTGACGTTGGGAACTAAAAAGTAGTTAACCCCACCCAAGTCCCCCAGGGCAGACCCGGGTGAGAGGGGGGGGGGGGAACGTCAAAGGAATATACATTTATACATAATAGACCTATGCCGTAATTTAAAATGTCATGACGTTGCCGTCTCCAGTACTGAGTGTGCTTGTTGTTTCGAACAACAAGAAGTAACTTTGTACTTTAGAATGCCGTTTGGCGATCTTTTATAGAACAAAACTGGCATCTAATATGCGTTATCGAGAGGGCTACAAAACGTCCGCCATTTTTCGCTACAGGGGTTTTATATCACGGTCACATGGTATGGTTTGCTCTAAAGTGACTGGCCGTGTGACGTAGGGAGGAAAACAAATATATATATATATATATATATATATATATATATATATATATATATATATATATATATATATATATATATATATATTAAAGAAAATAGGGGAATAAAAGAAACAAAATGGGATAAACCATAAACCACAAGTCTCTTCTAAATGAGAGCTGTCCTCGCTGTCATTGGTCTCTACCTTTTGTCTTTGACCGTCTCTTCTGATGTTGAGTTATCTCCTACTGAAAAAGTCTCGCAGATCTGCCAATGCGTCAGTGAGTTCTATAAGGGGCGCAGGACATACGCGCCATTGATTTGTCAAACGTCATTTGTCATGACGTTAGTTTTAGTTTTTACGTAATTTTATATTTTACGTAAGATGAGTTTCACTTTCGTTTCATAGGCTTGAAAAAATGGTGACAAAACTAGAACGTCAAGGTACAATTTCAGTCTTGCTATAATTTGTGTACTTGTAGCAGGTTGACTTTACCTAGCTATTCCATGATATACACATGGGTCGCATGCTCTTCTGAAAGCGCGTCGATGTGTGTGTGCGTGTTAGTGCGTGCGTGCTCGCGCGCTCTAAATATCTCTAAGAGGCACAGATCCTCATGCGCCTGGAGATGCGTGCTTGTGTGTGTGTGTGTGTGTGTGTGTGTGTGTGTGTGTGTGAGAGAGAGAGAGAGAGAGAGAGAGATCCGCGCGCAAGAGAGAGAGCCGCGCGCGCGCAAGAGAGAGAGAGAGAGAGAGAGAGACTTCAGAGAGAGAGAGAGAGAGAGAGAGAGAGAGAGAGAGAAAATGACGTCATATTTCGAGTATTATGTCAGTGTCTGCGTGGTCACGGAGTTGACTCTTTTACGTCACCGCCACTGTCTGACTTTCTCTAGAAGTAAAAGTTTTCTTAGTGTTTTCATTCTTTTCTGAAAAGAATTATTTTACTAAAGAAGTTGAAAGGATACAAAGCTGGCTAACGATGTCATCCAATGTCTTTCTCCAAGCTAGCTATATGCAAAAGTTCAAGTAAATATGACAAAAATTAGGACTCTAATCTGGGTCAACAGACTTCCTATAAACGGTTGTTTATGTCTTTAATGAGACATTCAATGCTCGGAGGCTGTCTTAGCCACCCACTTAAGAAAGTATTTCGCCAAGTTTCAAGCTTGTGTATACAGAAATATCGGAGATTCTCTTGTTTAAATACATACGCACACACATACATACGCACATACGGCGCTTCGCACCAAATGTACGTTCAGCAGCGAGGTTAGCGTAACTAAACATGACGTAATTTTTATCATGTTACTTCAATTGTTACAGGTTTAACCTGCCCGCCTTTGATATCATGGAGATGTTATTAAATTCGCCCCACCGCGACCCGTCCTTAAAAGTCCCTTCTATAAATAGAAAGAACTAAAAATGTGTTGTTATATCCTACGTGTGTCATATCCGATCTTGTTATAAGCGGAGTAGACTTATAAGCTAACTCTCTATACTAATAACTGTCACCAATGGACTCCTTTGATGCTGTCGTCTCTTTCACCGATGACAGTTCATTTTGCGTGGCGTGTAGCAGAGCCTCCAGCGACATCACTTTGTCTGTCAACTGAGCCACCACGGCAGCCAAAGCTTCAGGGTCATCCGCCCTAATAGAGAAATAATCCGTCTATATATATAAATATGAAAATGCCTTGTTAAAATAGTTTGGTTTGCTTGATGTTGTGGTAGTTTTCAGTGTTAGGCAAGCGTTACTGAAATGTAACCCCTTCAGTGCCAGTGGACGCAAACTGCATTTAACCCTTTTAGCACCTACACCCAACAGCAGGAGATTGATTGACCATGATAATTCAAGGGTAGTGCCAGATTAGCTTGGCGCCTTCGGGCGCCAAGCTAATCTGGCACTACCCTTGAATTATCATGGTCAATCCACCGCCTGCAAGTGGTACATAGTCGTTAAGTAACACTTCCAAAATTTGGGAATGCGCCTATGGCGCTAAAAGGGTTACGAAATTCTTGTAAACTCAGCGTCAAAGTTCTCCATGCGTCAAACAAGCATACAGTGATTTCTGCAAGAGTCACAGACCCTAACGCGCCCCCGCAAATGCAGTTGCGTGATGTTCAATTTTCCTCGGCATTGAACGGGTTAACTTAGTGTTTGTTGCGTGTGGTATGAGCAAAGACCGTACCACGGCTGCGTATTATGTAGTTTCATGTATTTAACACATTCTGCTCCAGGACCGAAATCTGCAAATTTTGAAGTTGCCTCCGGCCTGAAGACTGTATTACACTTCTGGAAACAGATCGAGCGTGATAGTTCAAGGGTTGTGACAGAATAGTTTGGCGCCTATGGGCGCCAAGCTATTCTGGCACAACCCTTGAACTGTCACGCTCGATCCATGTCTTGCCGTGGCGTGTCGGAGTTGAATGAGTTAACGAATTTTCACCAAACAAATAACTCCCGATGTTATACGCCGGTGAGTTACTGATTATCCGCAGAAGGTTGTAAGTTTATATTTTCGAAATTTAAACATTCTTACCCTTTTTGTCTCTCTAGTGAAGAGGAATCGCGGGCTGCCTCAATACGCCTTCCTGTTAACATCAGGACGTGAACTGCACACATTAAGAATTTCATCTTGAACACACAGTATTTGACGGGATATCTCTAATAACTGTTGTCCGCCCTACCACTGTCCTATAGATCCGCTACGCCGGATCGTCTCGACTTATCAAGGCACCGCTTAAGGTATTCGTTCGGAAGAAGACTCTCTAGCACCTCCCATAACGTCACTTCCGCAATTAGCCCTAGCATTTTTTTTCTTTCACCTCCGATGTTGAAAAAAGTGGGACTCTTGCTGCTTAAAAATCCTATCTGCTCTCCGTTAGCGAAACATGTACTAGCTTGCCGTTGTTTATCAGCCCTAACCATAAAGTTCTAACTTTCAGCCAACTAATCTCACTGAAACAAACAAAATCCACATTAGATGTCTCCGTTTCATTGAAATGTTGCCGACAGAAAGCGAAAACTCGCAATGAATATATTCAAGAAATTACAGAGGAAGTTAGTTTTACACTTATCTCACAGTATGGGCGAGGCACACTCAAAATCTGCAGAGGTACTCACAGATTGGAGACATCAGGATGCAATTGTGGTACTCCAAACGAAGTGCTATCTTTTGTCAATCACAAGCGACAGATTTTCCCTCCAGGATTGTTTTCGATATGATGCAACATAATAATGTTAACGGTGACGTTTTCCATACATTAAAAAAATATATTGCGTCACCGTATAACGTCATGTATTCTTGCAAACAAAGTGTGCAGTTCCATCCGATTATTTTCACGTCGCTAGTGGCATAGGCTGGCTAAATTGACACGCCGTTACATTCTTTACGGAAATGCTAGCACGGGCGTGCATCAACATACCGATTTTAAAATTATTTCATGAAACGGTGATGTAAATTAACGAATTATGATGGAATGTGTCCTCTCAGTACATATTTAAGGTATATATAGCAAATATTGTGAGTCTGCCAACACAATTAAGAATGCCTAGTACAGTCATTTAGAATAGGCTGTCTGAAAACGCAGAGCTTGGCTGTTCAATTATGGGTGCGGAAACCCTTTTTAGAATGATGACAATACTAAAGAAAATGTCCCTTGATCCCCTGCATGGGTTTTCTTGTTTTCATTGCCAATGACCGCAACAGATTTTGAAGAAAAAATGTGGCATGAGGCTGAAATTTTGTCTGATGGTGTATAATCAAAACCAACGAGCGCAGGTCAATCTCAGTTTGACTGCTCCCAAATCCGCGGCCGTTTGTAACCATTCAAACACGCACTTGGTTTTAAGGATGCAGACAAAAGAGACCATTTTGTCAAAAGCTCAAAAATACGAATCTATACTTACGTTTTTAAAACGGTAATAACGAGTGATAGGAGAGTTTAGGCGGGGTACGAGTGATAGGACCTCGCGCTGGGACCATATTATGGCGTTGAGGCGCGTCCCCTGGGTGGTGGATAGGGGGTCCCTCGCGAGAGGAGTGCACCGAATGAAATAAGGTGCCGTGAACCAACATGGTCTAAGGGAAGGTGACCCCGACAGAAAACCCCTGGTCCTCCTAGTAAGGGGGTTGGGCGTGGGGGCAGCTTCCCCACCCTGCAAAAAAGGAAATAGCTACAAAAACGCCGACGAAAAGACAAACAGTAATTCCTTTCCTGGAGGAGGAAGGTTCTTCTACCAGAAGATTTATGACGTCCTGTGGTGAAAGCCGGAAGTCTTCGGAAGCCACAGGACCGAGCCGCCTCTCTCTATCCAGGGGCACAACCATGGGCACATGGAATGTCAAGACCATGTACCAGAGCGGCAAGGCCGCCCAGATAGCAGCGGAAATGCAAAAGTACAACCTTTCCCTGCTAGGTATCAGTGAAGCCAGATGGACGCAGTCTGGCCAGAAAAGGCTGTTAAGTGGGGAGATGATTCTGTATTCAGGTCATGAAGAGGAGAATGCCCCCCATACAGAAGGAGTAGCATTCATGCTGTCACCAGTGGCACAGAGAGCACTGATGGGCTGGGAACCTCTGGGGCCAAGAATTATCACCGCAGCCTTTAGAACTAGGAGAAAGATCAAGTTGAACGTCATCCAGTGTTATGCGCCCACCAATGACAGTGACGAGGAAGAGAAACAAGAGTTCTACGACCGACTCCAGAGTGCTGTGGACAAATGTGCGGAGCCGGAGACATCACCATCGTCATGGGCGATTTTAATGCCAAAATATGGGAGGACAACACCGGATACGAAGAGGTGCTGGGGAGACAGGGACTAGGGGAGATGAGTGAGAACGGGGAGAGGTTTGTAGACTTTTGTGCTCTAAACAGACTTGTCATTGGAGGCAGCATCTTCCCACACAGAAGAATACACAAAGCAACTTGGGTCTCACCTGACCATACTACAGAGAACCAAATAAACCATATCTGCATTAGCAAGAAATTTAGAAGATCCCTTCAAGATGTTCGAGTGAGGAGGGGAGCAGATGACGCCTCAGACCACCATCTGCTTACCTTGAGAATAAAGCTCAAGTTAAAGAAAAGCCGCACAGAGACAACAAGAAGACAGCGCTATAATGTAGGCCTCCTGAGAGAGACTGGTGTGAGAGAAGAGTTCAAACTGGTGCTGTCCAACCGGTTTCAAGCGCTACAGGAGCTAGTAAATGAAGAGGAGGCGGTCACCACAGAGCAGCAGAGGAAGGCAGTTAGAGAGGCGCTGAACTCAACCTGCAAAAACACTGTAGGGTTCAGGAAACACCATCACAAGGACTGGCTGTCGGCACCGACCTTGAAGAAGATAGAAGTGAGGAAGCAGAAGAAAGCAGTTGTCAACATCAGTCGCACGAGAGCAGCCAAAGCAAGGGCACAGGAGGAATACTCAGAAGCCAACCGCGAGTTGAAGAGGAGTATCAGGGCAGACAAGAGGGCCTACACAGACAGCCTGGCAGCAGAGGCAGAAAAGGCAGCAGGCAGCGGCAACATGAAACAGCTCTACGACATTACCAGAAGATAACAGAAAGACCAGTAAAGGACAAAGAAGGCAAGCCTATTGCAGACAGAGCAGACCAACTCGACAGATGGGCCGAGTATTTTGAAGAGTTACTGAATAGACCCAGCCCACCCACCCCCCACCCCCCCCAGACATCCAGCCAGCAGAGACCGACCTACCCATCAGCTGTGACAGACCCAGCCGGGAAGAGATCAGAAGAGCAGTGGCATTTTGAAGAGCGGCAAAGCAGCAGGACCAGATGGCATCCCAGCGGAGTCTCTGAAAGCAGACCTAAAGACAACAGTAGAAATGCTGTACCCACTGTTTGGAAAGATCTGGGAAGAGGAGGTGATGCCGGCTGACTGGAAGGAGGGGTACCTAATCAAGCTTCCCAAGAAGGGCGACCTCAGCAAGTGTTCCAACTACAGAGGAATCACCTTGCTGTCAGTACCAGGAAAGGTCTTCAACAGGATCATCCTGGAGAGAATGAAGAGCTCCGTTGACCCCCAGCTGAGAGACCAGCAAGCAGGATTCAGGAAAAACCGATCATGTACAGACCAGATCGCCACTCTCCGCATCATCGTGGAACAGTCTCTGGAGTGGAGCTCCCCGCTGTACGTCAACTTTGTGGATTACGAGAAAGCATTTGACAGCGTGGACCGAGAGACTCTGTGGAAACTCCTACTACACTACGGTGTACCCACAAAGCTGGTCCGCCTGATCAAGAGCAGCTACGATGGCATGACATGTCGCGTGATCCACGAAGGGCAGTTCACCAGGGAGCTCCAGGTCAGAACCGGTGTCAGGCAGGGGTGTTTGCTGTCTCCGTTCCTCTTCCTGCTGGCCATAGACTGGGTCATGAAGAGGACCAAAGAGCACAGACGAAGTGGAATACAGTGGACACTGTGGACACAGCTTAACGACCTCGATTTTGCAGACGACTTGGCTTTACTGTCCCACACTCATCAACAAATGCAGGACAAGAC